>SNQJ01S0121106.1:3721-14854 GCA_010110895.2 Picea sitchensis
GACATTGGGTGGGGTAGGTCCCTGTTACGCCAGTTTGACCCTTATCCTCTAGTCTATAATTTAAACTACAAACTGTGCGATAACACTTATGATTGCTACAATTCACATCTAATCCCCCTAAGTTCAAGAGAGACCTAAAATTAATTAAAATCAACCTACTCACATTTCACAACATTTACATTTCCTTGCAATTTCCTTTCAAGCAATTTATTTTTTCAAGCATTTACTTTTCATTTACTTTCAACAAATTCCTTACTTGTGAGTATTTACATTTATCAAAGCATTCTTTATTCTTTATTGCAAGCATTCTTTATTTTGTGACATAATTGTTTCAAGTGTAAAGTTATTTTTCAATTCATTGTTTATATATTTCATAAGCTTGTTTCATTCTTGTACAGTAATCTTTCATAGTGTATATCTCAATAAGTCAATTTTGATAATCTTTAGGCACTGGTCTAATTGTTGTTTTATAAATAAAGGTTTGCCTATCATTGAAAGAACTGCATATTGCATTGCTGCTTGTCATTGGGTTGGGTCTTCCTAATTGATAACTTAATTAACTCCTAGAACTTTAACAACAAAACTTCACATAGTTTAATAGGGTCTACCCCCCTTGGCTTCTACCTCCCTTGGCTTCCCTAGGAGTGAGCCTAGACGGAAGGAGTCTAGATCAAGGTGATAGTGGGTCTAGACTTAGGTTTGTGCCTCCAAGGACACACCAAGTGGGTTGGAGACTTCTCCATGATTGTAGGTGTGTATTAGGACGGCAACAAGGCCTTTCAACCTCCCTCCATGGCTGGACTGAAGTCACCACAGTTGTCACTCCAAGAAGAATGCCACAATGACATTATGTTTCATCTCTCACATTGATCTCTTTTTATACAACTCAAAGCGGGCATGTGAGAATCCCTAAGACAACTCAGCATTAAATTAGAATAATTAATTGCTCCATGTGGGTGTGAAGCCCCTACACAAGTCCATGAAGCCCCAACTTCATTCCAAGGGTGTTTTCACTGAAATGAAAGTGCAACAAGATGCCAACAAAGATTTCCACATGCCCGACACCAAGGCCACTTGTGGGAATACCTCCCGAAGCTACAAAAACATCAACAGACCATCCCTGAACAAAGCTGTGCACCAGTGAATCTTGCTATGAAACAAGGTGGAATGATGATCCTTCAAGAAACTCCAACACCACTTCGTAAACCAACACTCCCAAAATATATGCTTGACAGTTTCCGACCACTGATACAGTGGACAAAGGCCATTTGAAAGACAACTTTTTGCGAGCCTGGCTTTAGAGCCTGGCTTTAGATGTGATCCCTTGATAGATTACCAGCCAAGGAAAAACTCACAGCTTATAGGAAAGCTGCACCGACCAAACACTACAAAGACAGTGAACCCAGTGGTCCTCTGGGTCTGACAAAGCCCACCTCGCATGAAGGACCTGTGAGAGAGAGAGTCTCTGGTGCAGAGAAGAATAGAGGTGGCGTGAATCATATTGAAGTAGCAGACGACCAAAACTCCACCCCCTGTCTTCTTATTTTGTGATTTGTCATTTTACTATCCCTAGATTTGTGTTTTTGCCTTTTCTTTTGGAGATGCCTTCGGAAATTCTTTCGTTGCCATCCTTTCTTGATGTACTTTTGACTCCCATTGACCTAATTTGGTCATCTGTAGACATTAATATAATTTCCTTCCTTCTGCCACATTCATCATTGATGGCACCCACCTGAGCCACATCATGTGGATGGGAGATCCCTTCTACCAGGTGGATGAAGACATATCTCGTCATGTCTCTTTGTTCTTCTGTCATCACCTTTACAGCCTGCACAGTGTGCAGATGCACTTCTATCCCATCATTTTATTTTGTGATTTGTCATTTTACTATCCTAGATTTGTGTTTTTTTGCCTTTTCTTTTAAGGAGATGCCTTCGGAAATTCTTTCGTTGCCATCCTTTCTTGATGTACTTTTGACTCCCATTGACCTAATTTGGTCATCTGTAGACATTAATATAATTTCCTTCCTTCTGCCACATTCATCATTGATGGCACCCACCTGAGCCACATCATGTGGATGGGAGATCCCTTCTACCAGGTGGATGAAGACATATCTCGTCATGTCTCTTTGTTCTTCTGTCATCACCTTTACAGCCTGCACAGTGTGCAGATGCACTTCTATCCCATCATTTTTTGACTTCCAATTTTCCCTCAGCCCCCTTGATTCTTGATATCCTCCAGCATTTTCAGCATTAACACTACTTGAGCTTTCTGAGACTTGACTGGTTCTCTCACTTTTGATGTGTTTCTGACTGATTGCCCAAGGATGTCAACAACATCCCCATACATTTAATGGATTTTTGTCCATATCCCATTTAAAATCTCTTTTGGACTTTCCATCATCTCATTCTCCAATATAAAACCATTCTTACATTTTCCCTAGATCTTGTTGTTGTCACCTCTCTGATTGGTTGCTTTGTAGCCCTTTTAAATCTCTCCACTAGATCTCTCTCCTCTTTAACATCTCTTTCTCCTCCTTGATTTTCGCTCATAGCCAATGTGTCCCCAAGTATAAAAAACGAGAAACAGAAATGATAGGAAATAAGTTTTTCGAAACGGGAACAAATTTCTGTAGAAAACTACTATCTTTGCTGATAGAAAACCCCACTCTTTTCATTGCTTGTTTTGCCATTCACCTCCCATGAATTCTATGTATTATTTTTTATTTTAAAGATTTTTCAGCTTAATGTGCTTTAGTGTAGTTAGTTTAGAGTTAGTGGGATAGGCAGGGTTAGAAAACCCTCTTTTTCCTGTTTTCTTCAAGTTTTAAGTAAAAAAATGGTTTCCAAAAACTCTTTAAAATCACTGAGAAACAGCCTAAACCACTTGAGCTATTTCCAGCCTTTCAGAAATGTCCTGGAAATGTTTCCGGGATTCAGAAAAATTTCATTAACTGACGACACTTTCCAGCTGATTGAGAACATTTTTCAGGATTCAGAGCTTATAGCCAGTCTCCATTACAGCATCCACTATTAAATTTCAGAACATAAATGCCACAAGGAAAGTAGAGTCTCCACAGATATTGCACATCATCACATAAAGATTGACAACAGATGTATAGTGGAGAAACCCTGTGGGGGAATAAAATTCCACTCTAAGCAGGATTGCCTTCATTATATATATATATATATATATAGTGATTAACTCTAGCATAACTATGGCATTAATTAATGTCCACTAAGTTGAGATTAACCAACATCCGCCCTTAAGATTGACTTGGGGACACAAATAAGGAAAGTTAGCATAAATAATATTTGACCAAATAAAATTACATCCCAACACCCCCCCTTAATTTTCCCTTAAGAAAGACGTGGTACAAAAGAATTTGGCCAAATAAACATTACAAAAACCCCCTTTTAATGTTTAGTTGGGTAAGGACATAATTTTGACCAATGCTGACAACAATAACATGACCATATTGAGGTGCAAATGAGCTTGCAGTGGAGAGTCATTTCTCAGAACTGTAGCCTCCAAGAAACCAAAAAATTCTCCAAATGAACCCTTTCAAACAGATAAGGCTTTCAATAATTGAACATAGGCATAAGTGATCAAGAACAAGGAATCAAAGCCCACTGTGTTGTCAAAGAATAGTCTTCAAAAATCGTATAGAAGATGGGAAAGTGCACGCTGAAGCTGAAAGGGATCTGACGAAGTTGTAGGCACATGTCAAAGATCAACAAGAGTGATCCAATCATGCAAACCATTAGAGATGACTGCATGCTTCTTTAAAAGGAGGGTCAAAAAACTCAGCAAACACTCCAAATAACACATTCAACAAGATGGTCTCTTCATCTTAAACTGCAATGTGCCAAAGAGAAAAAACAAATATGGCTACAATATAAAAAATTAACCAATAGACACTGCTACCATGGTTTATCAATCAAAGAGAGCTATGATGAATGTACGACTGTAGAGTGGACAACACAAGTTGATACGATGTCCTCAATGATGCACTCAAATTCTGCCATGAACAATCGTTAATTCAACCACAGTAGGCCCTAGTCGTCAGTATCAATATTTTGTCTTTTTATGCCTCTTATCTAAAGATATATATGAAGCACTTGGATGGAGAGCGAGAATGTCTTTGATCACAATGATTTTGGTGCCTGTTACCCCTCAGTTTCACATCAAGAGTACCATATTTTTTCACCAGTTCTTTTCTAGCACTTGAACCGGTCTTGTGCATGTTTTGAGATGATGTTAGGGCCCAGGGTTCCATGATCAATTGTGCCATCACGAGGATTGTATTATATATGTTGATCAACCAAAAGTTGTGACCATGTATCTTATGTATTGTTACTAGACCATGCTTAGTGATCTATGTAAAGTGTTTTTTCATCTAGGTTGTTTCTCTAGAATCTTGTGGTTTGTCATGGCTTGTCCTCTTAGTCCCCATTTCAAGATAGTCCCTGCCCTTGTGTCTTGTACTAAACATCTCTTAGAGGTCATTTATGGTCGAGGTGGGTGTGCAGGGGTCTTGGAGTGGATCTATTAGGACATGTGACTTAGGTAACCCCTAGGTTTTTTCACTTTACCATTTTGTAAAAGTTGTGCTAATGTATTGTAAAGGTTATCATACCTAGAAAGCACTTCCTTAGCCTAAGCATGGATCTACTTATGTATTTGTTGGGATGTGTGTATGATGCCCAAGGATGAGGGGGGCTTGATCTGATTGATGTGGCCATCTAGGGTAGTATTCTTGCAACCAAGTGGGTGGTTCGGTGCTTAGAGGGATCTGCTCCATGGTGGGTTTTATTTCATCATCAAATGATGACTCCCTAGAACTTCGATAGAGTTCATGGGCCATTTGGTTTATGTGAAATTATTTCCTTTCCTTGTTTGTTTCAAGTGTCGGGATCGCTCATCTTTTGAAGCATTTGGTCGGCTTGGATACTGGTTGTAGGTTTGGTTCATTGGAGTTGGGAAGGCAGTAGGGTATGATGGGGTTTAACAAACCATACTATTTGGAGTTCGAGGCTGTAGGGTTCCTGTGATGCGAAGATTCCTCATTTTCAGGTATGTAGTTTGAGTAAGAAGGGAATTTTCTTTTTGGGGGACTTATGTGATGCAACTTCATGTGCCTAGAAGGATTAGTGCTTGTTGGCTTTGGAGTATGATTTGACTAGCCTTGATCATATTTTGGTTATGGAGTTGAGAGGGCTCATATCGAAGACAAATATTTTTAAAATGAACATTGTGATGCTTGGGTCTTTCTAGAGGGATTAGGGATGGAGTTTTGGTCGTCCTTTATTGTAGTATGATTCTCGTTGGCTTTATTCAGTATTACGCCATCGACATCTACTATCTTTTCTCTTGAATATGAGATGGATGTATTTTGATTCAGAGGACAGATGGGTTCACCAACTTCATGGTGCATGGTCCATTTCATGTTCTTCTAAGTTGCGTGTTTTTGTTTTGTTGGTGTTGTTCCAGGGGATCCCATCCAAGGCCCATTTAGCCAAGAGTGGGCTTTTAAATGTTCTTTGCCCATTTTTTCCTCGCTTGGAGACAATGAAGCACATTTTCTGGGAGTGCATGATTGCTCGGGGGTGCGAGCGTATGTGAGGGAGAAGTATTCAGTTCTATTTCAGGGTAGGTTTTATGGGCCGGTTGCCTTGCTAGGTGATTGTGGGTCCTTGGTCCACTCTGATTTTATAGGGATATGGCATTACTTGAGGGTTTCAACCTTGTTTACTCTTTGGAAAATTAGGTATAAATATGTTTTTGAGCACGAGGTTAGTTCATTGTCTGCTTTTTGTACTATGTGACGTGATGAGTTACACCATCAACTCCTAACCAAGGGCGCATTGTTGATCAAGGATGGTCAATCGTTAGAACGCTTATCTTGTTCTGACTTTATTTTTATTCTAGTTGCTCTATGGAAGTGGTTATGAATCATGATATCCATTATATATACCCTTCCTTTTTTTGTTCCGCGGTTCATAAATATTCTGTAAATATAAGAAGTATTTTTCAAAAAGAAAAATATTTGAGTGTTAATATTTCAACACCTCCCCTTAAGATGGAAATCATATTTTTCATCTAGCTAACCCATCAATACAAAAGCTTAAAATCTTTTGCAAAGTTGATTACAAAACTATTGAAGACTGCATATGGATCTAACAACCATCCAATAAGGTAATTAGGTAACCAATAATTGTTACTTCTGTAGAATAGTAACCTAGTTACATCTCACATCTTCATCTTCTCTTCTTCTGTAGTTCCATCTTGCATCGATGCTCTATCAGAGTGCTTTCACTCTCATTTTTAAGCCAGAATTCCACCA
Source organism: Picea sitchensis (assembly GCA_010110895.2). Lineage (NCBI taxonomy): Eukaryota > Viridiplantae > Streptophyta > Pinopsida > Pinales > Pinaceae > Picea > Picea sitchensis. Next base: position 10,068 of record SNQJ01S0121106.1, read on the forward strand.
AACTCACCTAGACGATCTTTTTATTCCATTAATTTGTCATCTCCTTGTGTTGAAGGTAGAATTCAATTGGATTCACCTTGGCAAGCAATCAAATTGAACATTCCAACTTCTATACCCTTTCCCTGGAGATTTACCTGAGCTGCTAATTAAGATAGGCAGTATTTGTCAGTTTCAATATCATCCTCCTCCCCAGCCAACTCTTCATCATCTAAATTCCAAGCAAATCGGTATTCTCCTTCTTCTTTGTTTTACCTTTGAGTATACAAGCTTCTTGGACTATATAGTGCCGAGCTCCATGGTTTGTTTTTCCACACTAAATATAAGTCCTTTAAATTAAATTAATCTTTCAAATTTTTACTTGCCTATTTATTCTGTTTTAGTGATGCTTTTCCTTTCCTCGAATCCATGCGAGATTTTTATCATGCTTCTAAACACATCTTAGTCCCCCATAGTTAGATCTCTCTTTGATACCATGTAAAAAGTTAGACAATCCACACATGCATGGGAGATGTCGAATATAATTTTTACTTGGAATGGTTTTCCACACTAAAAATAAATCCTTTAAATTTTAAATTAATCATTCAATTTTCCACTTCCCTCGTTATTCTGTCTTAGTGACGTCTTTCCTCTCTTCATTTCCACGTGAGATTTTTATTGATCTTATCAAAGACTTCTCAGTCCCACAGATCTTGCTTTGATACCATGTAGAAATTTAGACATATACACAATGCACATGCATGGGATATGTGAAATATAATCTTTTGTTAAATGGAGTCCCATCCATACAATGAGGTAGATACACTTTTATCCATACGTTTGGTAGTTGGGCTATTGAATCCTCCTAACTACCTATACTTTATTATAATGTCACTTTATTAGCATCACGTTGGTCACTTAACACTTATATAATGTTATAGTATTTAGTATTTGCTCCTAGTATATTTGAGTGTTAATACTCCAATATAGGCGACATGCACATTAGAGTCCAGTTGGCTTTCTGTCAAATTTGATCCCCTATTTAGGATTAACATTGCATTTTTCCTTTTATCAATGTTTTTTTGGCCAACATTTAAGTATTTTTATAGGGTTGCTTAGTGATTGCAATTTCCACTGATAGTAGTACAATGAATATTTCTTGGATCCTTTTGACCAACACCTTTTTGGATATTTTATTGGATAGACAAGGCCTTGGTTGTCTCTTTTTATGCTTAACACTATGGGAGTATTGTTGGCATGTAGTATTAAATGCTTGTCGTCTTAGAGTTTTTCTTTCATTACCACCCGATGGATTGTTTTTGTTAGTTTCTGTAGCGTTATTTTTTAAAGAAAAGATGGAATGCATATACCAAATTGAATGGTGTTAGTATATTTCCGTTGTATCTTTCCTTTTGCTTTACAAATAAGTGTAAACAATCATGTAATTGCATATGCTACTAGTACTACATAATGCATTGCATCTGAGACTAATTATTTATGTAAAATCCTCATTAATCATTCATTTTGAAATAATTGAATTGCAGGGTAATTCCCCATCGCCAATCTCAACCAGAGGCTTATAGACTTTATATGGAACTCCTTAGTAGATATGCCTTTTCATTAGCGTCAACAAATATGGCATCAGATAGTGCAAAGTGAGTATACGTTTCTAACTTTAATATTCTTTGACAAATATAATAATAGCACCATGTAATTTATAGTTAGTGCTAACGTTTCTTTTTGTAATTTAGCTACTCTATTCTATTAATAATATACATAGAAAATTTACAATCAGTCCATTCTATTGCCAACTTCTCAAGGGGGCTGGACGACAGTTATCCAAAAAATATTAGATCTATTTAGATATGAGTCTTCCCTCCTATGAGGGTACACAACATTACTAGAAAGAAAAAATAGCTTATCAATTGTACTATGACAGTATGACTATCTATCATTTTATTCCACCCTATGAAAATAACATAAAACATACATGGCAATGGGACCTGGAATGGCTGCTGCTAAGGATCAGCTTTGGAATGAGTTGTCATGTGGATGTAAATTGGTAGAATAGCTCCATCTTGAGGAGATCTAACTGTCTCGTCTTCCGCTCTGACAGTTTGCCTTGCATCCTCCCTCCTAGTCCTCATTCCTTGCATCTGAGCCTCAAATGGTGTTTATCAGTGCTTCAGATTTTTGATCCAGCTGGTTGAGTTTGTTCAAGTTTTCCAGGTGCTGAGTGCCCTTCTCCTCCATTAGCTTAGCTATGAATGTCTTGTTATGCCAATAAAGCTCCATCATTTTCAGATAGTTGGTCTCGGTGTTGATAACATYGGCATTGGCAAAAAATCGGAAAGGGTCTGGAAAACATTTTCTCGAAAACATCGGCGAAAAAATTGACAAACCGCGGCAAACATTAAAAAATACAAATATATTCATTTTTTTCAAAATTTTAAACATATAAAGCAACAACAACATCAGATAAACACATTGGCACATAAATATGGAGAAAGCACTGATATATATATATATGATGTAGTGGATGCCAAATAAAAAATGATACATCAAAGTCGATATTGAATCCTGAACCTTGATAGCTGTCCAATCAAGGACTCAAAAATCCTTGACGGTGATGATGATGGTTGTTTAGTGATGATGAGTGATAATGACCACAAGCCCTCCTCCTTCCTTCTCTAACAGCCAAAAGACACAAATGAAGAAAAACAAACTCAAAAATCGCTTTAACCCTCACGGTTTCTGCTGGTCGGCAATTTTTTCGATCGTGGCACAGAATTTCGACAAAAATTTACAATTTTTATGACACATCACAATGTCAAGTTTAAAAAAAAATCTCAAATTTTTCAGGTCGAAAAATTGGCGGCCCGAAAAAATCGTGATTTTTCGCCCATATCGGCGAAAAATCGTGATTTTTCGCCCATATCGGCGAAAAATCGTCAACGTTATCAACAATGCTTTTGAGTATTAATCCCCTCATTCTCGTGTTAGTCTTGTTTAGAAACTTGTGTTAGGGTAAAAAATGGCAGCTTTATTCCATGTCCTTTTGCCAAGCATAAATAGTATTCTTAACAACTATAATAACAAAGCGACTAACATGCAAGATAGTCAAATCAGGGTTAATGCTTTTGCATGTATGGGAAGAATATTCACTTATAGGAGGAGGTCAAACTAGGCTTTATTCACATGCTAATAATTGGATAAAGTTGAGCTTTAAGCATTACTTGAAAAAACAACATGGTAACGTGGCATGTTTTCCAATTAAGAATGACAAGGTGGCTTAGCTTTTGACTTGACTAAAAATAGCTAGCATGAAAACTTTCTCTAGGAATTTGACCTAGGGTTTTAGATTTGACTATCTATAGTAAGGCAATTTGAGTCTTAGGAAATTCAAACTTAGGAATAGTTGCAAGCAAACCTAGCAAGGCAAGTTGGGTTTTTGGGAATTGGATTTAGGGTTTTGGCTCGGCTAAGTCAACTTTAGAACCTCATGAGCCATAGCAATTGAAGCCCTCCAACTAATTGCCATGTGTCACACGGAGAAACCATTCCAACAACTCAACACTGTGATTGACTCATCGTCCTTCACCCACTAGAACCTGGAAAATGTTGGGTTGTTATATTCTTTGTAGTGAAAATGTTGGATAAAGACGAAGTCGAGGTGGATCAACAACAAGTCGAAGGTTGAGGTGGTTCGACATGGTAAAGGCATCGATATCAAGTTGAAGAGGTCAATCAATAAGAGGTCAACAGGAGGGCATATGGCGATTGACTGAAGATTGAATGAAGGCCGACTGGTATTCGACGATAATCCAACTTGGTAGTTGATTGTAACAAAATCCTGAGATTCGATTGATTTGTAGCCAATGATCTGCATGGATCTGTAACCGTTTTTGGGCACCTTTTCTTTAGGGTTTTGCATGCTGTAAAGCCTATAAAGAAGGCATGTTGTATGGTCGTAAAGGCTAATCAATGAATCTTGAATCGCTAGATGATGAATGGCTAATCACCAAGAGTCTGTATTTTAGAGGTTGTTGGTCATGTAGATGTAAGTCGAATTGGCTACAGGGTTGTTCTTGTGTAAGCAAGAGGGTATGATGTCTATTATGTTTAAGGTGTGGACCAAGGTTAGACATGTAACCTTTTATTCTAAATGAATAAGACAACAAGGAGCAGAACGCTCAAGGAATGCTGGTTTTCCCGGTTTGGGTTTCTAGGGTAAAATCTCTATGTACTGTGTGCTTGCTGCTTCATTTACTTTCTTGATTAAATCTTTCTTCCTCTCTTCTACTAGGTTTAGCGTGGAAGTGTGTTTCATTTCCTTACATGTGGTATCAGAGCTTGGTTTAACAACCTTGGATCTAAGCTAAACCCTAGGTATGGTAAGAGTTGTAAGTTAGAAATATTTAAAGATTAGGCTAAAGATTGTGTTAAAGAATGGCGAGCAACTTGAGAATAGAGATAAAAAAATTCAATGGCCAGAATTTTGAGCTTTGGAAGCTTAAAATTGAAGATCTCCTTGTAGATCAAGAACAATGGACAACAATCTGTCTAGGTACTGTTATCCTCGTTTTCTAGGGATAACTAGGAGATCATGTCTCGAGGCCCACAGGTCCTAGACATGGAGTACCGAGAGCAGGATTGACCTGAGCATGGCCCTGGAGGGCCCATCCTTCTTCTTCACCAGACTTGTCCTGTTAGCAGCATCAACTTCCATCACCATCGGCTTGGACTTGCATCAGAGAAGACTCTTGCTCCATGAGGTAATTGGTCCAAGGTATCATGGTATGTGTCATGTT
>SNQJ01S0121107.1:28457-38778 GCA_010110895.2 Picea sitchensis
CATCCTGATCTCCTGGGGTGCCATTTTTTCATACCCTGACCAGGTACGTATGCGCATATTCAAAATTATCAAATAAATGCTCATATGTTTGATTCTCTTCAGATATTGTTCACGTCGGGTATTTGGTTTTCATGTGTGTAGGTACTTGGTCATCATACATCAACACAACCCCTTTAGGTATATACTCAACACTGGCATGTAGTCATTCCCTTTGAATCTCACTTGCATCTCCAGTCACATCTTCTGACATTTGCCTCTAGGATCCCCATCTCCAGCTCTACAGTACCAACACCTCCATTTGCATCTTCGGTACTGTCACCCAGTAGCACTCTTACCCACATGAGTTGTCCCATTCATAGCACCCTTTTGTGCCTTTGACACTCATGTTGTTTTTTCAAAACCCTTTAGGGATGGGAGTCCCGATAGTTTTCCATCATGTCGCGAATCAGCCACATACTCCTTCTCCTCATTTTGCTAGCTTTCCCACCAAACTCCCATCTTATCTCTTCAAGGTTCTATTTTTTACTACACCTCCACAGTATCATGAACCCTCCATTTCATCCACAATCCATTTGCCCCTCTGCAAATTTCCCTTCATTTCACCTACCTCATACAGAAACCCACCCATGGGGCCCCCACCCTCCACTAGTTCTCCAAGCAAATTGTGCCCTACCTGAGCCAACCATGTTACATTGGGGCACCCATTTATGTATTTGTACACTTATCCCAAATTATTCTTTATTTATTGTACAAACACCTTTGTTTCCAACATTTACATTACCTTTTTGTCGTCACCCTTGGTGACCTTCTTCCCTTTTTTGGCAAACGCAACCCATGTCGCCCTTGGTTGGGGCACTCTTTATCATCTACCCTTGACGACATTGTCCATATCCTTCGAGTATCCCATAGGCCACTTACCTATGCCCTCTGAGTTTGTTCACTTTGTCCCACCTCTGGCATAATTTATTCCCTGTCTTGTTGTCCCCCTGACACTCGACCTCGTTGAACAGTTGCGGCCACTTTTTACCTCACATATACCCCCAACCAAGGGAAGTCTTGAGTATTCCTACATCTTGACTTCATCCATGTACCTCTTCCAAATTCCTAAACTCACCTAGTAGATTTCACAAAGGCCCTTGCTTCTAGGAGTCGCATCCCCCTTTTTTTGACATCAGCACAGTTTTCCAGAAGGGCGACAGTATCTTGACTCTCATTACCTTACCAATGAGAGCTCTCGGATAGCACAGGGAGAAAAACAATTGCTCCCTGCTATCGTTGACATCCATAACATTCGACATCAACACTTTCTCATGTTACGGTGGGTCTTACTTTGTGACTATTGCAGTTATTTCTTATATTCGCCGAAGACCTCTGAACTTGGCTAGGCTATCAATGCCTACAGAATCCATGATACTTCTTACAAATCTCACTGCCTACTATTCAGAGTATGTTCCTCTGCAGAATTATCTTCTGCCTTTATCATGACTGCCCCTGAGGGCATTGCAGTTGTCTACATCAACACTTCGTTCCTCTTTTGAGTTACATGACATGAGCATGGGGTATGCCCGCCTTGTTTGTACACAGTTTATTTTTACACGCCTTATGGAAGGTTGGGTTCTACAGGTTCCCTTCTCCCTCCAACTAGTAACTCTTGACAAACCCACTATCGCTCTCTCTTACAATAGCACTCTCATTAGAGGAAACATTGATGGATTTTTCCTATACGTATTCTTCTAACCTCATCCATCAAGGGCATCTGTTATCACTGAAATTTTGTCCACAAATGGTTACAAGAATTCAGCATCGTCAAACAGTTATGAGGTCACCCATGGACCCAAATTAACACAAAATCATTTCCAAAGGGTTAAAAACTATACAACTAGTGAAAAAATTAAAGGGCGTTATGAAGACACAGGGCGCACGCGCACATGCACAAAACAGAAACACAAAAATCGTACACATGCACATGATGTATGACTATTGTCGCAAAAAGTCACGCACCTAAGAAACGGTGCATTTATGAGAGTGGTCAGCCTCCCACCCACTCTTGGTTCAGCTTCCAAGTTGATTTGACACTCAAATCTGGACTGGATTCGACTAGGTGGCTGGTCAAAGACCTAGAAATGCCCTAATTAGCCTCTTTACACACTACAAACTAGTTGGACAAAACCTCAAAGGAATGTTATAAAAAGGCCATGGATACACTTCATTTTTTGAGGAATTCATAGAAAAGTTATGCTGTCATTATTCTCTTGAGGAATCTTCTATCCTTACCAAGAGTATACTTGCATCATTGCATTGGGCAATCCATCTCACCCCTTGAGTGGATTAGCAAAGAATTAGTTCACCATTTTCATTTTCATTTTCAAAGTTGTAAGAAGAGATTATTTGTGGGGGTCCAAGAGCCCTCCCTTGGAGGAAGAAGGGACTCATAGTCCTCTTTCTTCTCGGTGTTTTCTTTCACTAATATCAGCCTTATCATAGGTGACATGGGTCTAATTGTTTCTTTTGTCCTTATGTCCCTATGCTCATTAATTTAGTTGTTGTTTTATTTCTTAGTTTAATTCTTAGTTGTTCTTTTGTATTTCTTTCTCTAACCCTTTTCCTTATAGTTGTCCTTCTTAGCAAACCCAACTAAGCTTGCAAGCACCTCTATTTTTCTCACTAAGGTGACGAAAGAGGCACAACATATTGCAAGGCCTATACATATATTATCATAAAATAATAATAGGTGGGGTGTTGTTATAACCCTAATTTGCACCAAACATGCTTACCTGGCATCAGGCCATCTCAGATTCCTTCTTTTCCAAAACACTGTTGAACAACTCTTCTTAAAGACCTTTTATATAAAGACCCATGTACCCTGCTCCATTACTGCACGCATGTACATGCTAGATGACCCAAGGCAGACCACGTGTACCTACAAAAGCACGGAAAAAGGAAAGTTATTGATGGAACACACAGCTTTGGGTAAGTTAACTAAACCTTTCGACCATGCATGGTCGATCACTCGACCAAATACCTAGCTTCTTATATCATATAAAATAAGGGTTAGGGATCCCATTTGAAAGGAGGAGAATCATAGTAAAAAAACTATACCAGATTGAGCATTCCCTTTGTCCCAACCTTTAGCCATCCTTGTGAAAAGAGAAGTATAGAGAACAGCAGTTGGAAGACAGTGGAAGAAGAGCCCAAGACTAGGATCAAGGAGCAGTAGTCGACTTTATCATTGTAAGGTATCATTGTGAAGTTAATAAAAGAGTTGCTTTTCCCGTCTCACCATATGAGATTGTCATTATTGGAATATTGATTGTATGATTGATTAAATCTCTAACCCGTTAGTTCATAGATCAAATGCATGTGAAGTTCTTTGTTTGTCTTTAGTGAATGTAGGTCAGCATTGGGAGGAGAGTTGTATTCAAAGAACGACCAAGCGCGAATAGGGATCAACATCAAACACAAAGAATAAGTTACATCAACTTAATCTCTTGAGCCTTGTATTTACATATGAGTAATGGGGGTCTAGGCATGGGATGATGGTAAAAAGTAAGAATCTTTAGGTAATTTATACATGCATGATAAAACCCTTAGTTCTAGTCCATAGGAAGGATTTCCCACCCACAACAGAATTGGTGACCATATTGGGGATCTCTAGGGTTTCTAGGAATATTTTTTCTTGGGTATTTTTAAAAACTGGTTTCATTCCTTGTTTTTAAAGTTTCTACAAAAGTTTGAGCTAACAGAGATTCTGGTCTTCCATACCATTTATCTTTTTTTCTTTGTTTGACTGCATTTTTTTAAGGCACCCACAGAGGTACACATGTCCTGTATAAGGTCTGCACGCGTGTACCCACGCCCTACCTTCACACAGCCTGCGTGTACACGCTAGCTGAGGAAGTGTCAGTCGCGTGTATGATTTCAAAAAATTTCTTTTAGGGAGGTAGACATACTCTCCCCTGTCAAAAGTGATCCTTCTCAAGGGTTTTCTGGAACTTATTCTAGTCTCTGTTTTTTGCAGTTTGTAGCTTAGGTTTCACCTCAGATTAGTTTTGTTCTATGAAATTTTCCTTGAATTGTTTTTTTTTGTCAAAGTAAGTTTTTGAGTCTTCAAGAGATTCTGGTTCTCAATACCAGTAGTCTCTGCCAGTGTTTGATTGCTTGTATTTTCATTTTTTTGAGGATTTGCAGAGGTACACATGGCCTGCATAAGGCTTGCATGCGTGTACATGCGCTTTGACCTTACACATCTCGCGTGCACACGCTGGTTGTTGAACTGTCAGCAACGTCCTTGTTGAGAAAATTTTTGTTTAAGGAGAGGCAGTCATCCTCTTCCTTATCAAGAGTTATACCTCTCAGGGATTTCCTTGATTTAATATTGGTCTTTTTCATAGTAGTCGGCAACTTAGGTCTGATTACAGCATAGGTTGCTTTTTCATTAAAAGATTTCTTTTGTTTCTTAGCTTTTTTAACTTATTTTTAGCTTAAAATTTTAAGAAAAATGAGTTGCATTTTGAAAAAAAATTCCACCTCATGGACGGGGGGGGGCATGAATTGTGCATTCATCAGTTTCTTTTAGAATCTTTTGTTATTTCTGTTTTGATTAGAAGAAAATATAAAAAAAAAAAAAAAATAGTTTGTTAGATCTCTTTCTTTCTTGGCATTTTCTTTGCATTGTTATTTGAAAAAGAAAAGAAATTAGCATAGTGTTGTGTTTTATTCTCATCTTAAAAGAATTTCAAAACAAAACAAAACAAAAAAAATATATATATATAATCATTCTTTGCCAGTGTTCATGTAAGTTTCATCATTTTTTCACAAGATTCTTAACACCATCAGTTACACTACCATACCCTTTTGAGTAAATCAAGCCAGTAAAAAGAACGCTAATTAAAATCAACTAGACTTTATGTTTTATAGGGTTCATCAACTAGTCTAGGCTAGAGCCTTGATTTAGGTTGGAGAGGAAACTCTTCATGGCTGCAAAACATACATAAGAGTCTGTGATAGGGAGTGTCAAAGTCTAGTATCGTGAAATTTATCTGGGACCCCCCTCTAACACAGGGGCTAAACACGAGGTCGCATGCAGAAAGGTAATGGAGATAACCCCTCCAAAGCTGGACCAATCGTACTGGAGAACACGTATAGAGGGCTTGTCTTGGGATTTCATCGATTGCATTTTCCACGGAGCTTCATGGGTCTCAAATCCATTCAAGGTCCTCATTTTTATTTTGGACCACTTGCCTTCGATACCCTTGACAAGTTTCAGGCTTGATACCCTGCTCATTGTGGTCTACCTGACTTTTGGCTGTACCCGCCTGGTGACTGTTCGCGCACTGGCAACCTAGTTGCCTATATTTTTTAGAGACATACATAGGTGACTACAGGGGTATACCATGGTACCTAGGACAAACATTGGGCCACTCTTTGAAAAGTATGCCCGGAGGGTGCTTCCATGTTCAAGTTGCACTTGCACCGGTAAGTTTCTCTAGTGTTGGTTGTTGTAACTCTTCTTCCAACTAGTTAGTCGTTTGCTTGATTTGCCTTTAGGAAATTTTAGTGTGTGCTCTATGCTCCCTATTTTTCCATAGTGAGTTAGTCATTCATGGCTTTGGGCCTCTGACCTAGGGTGGTAGACCACCCACTCCGCTGGTCGTGAGGAATTTTTGGTCTTTCACTTAGAAACGTGGAGCCGCCTCTTCATAGGCATTGTTTTGATACCATTGATTTTCCAGAGTCAGTGCGTGAGAATTTTACGGACTTGAACGATCCCACAAGGGGAGAACCTATGCATAGGATATTCATGGATAATTTTTTCGACCATACCATCCAAGGAAACCCTTCGCAAGGGGATTCTTGTTCTTTTCCCTTCTTCGGAAATGTTGGTGTTCCTTTGATGGCCACTTTGTACATTCCTGGGTTGAATGTGGGATTACCGATTTGGTTGGGTACCATTCCAAATGTCCCAAATTCTCTTGAGGCTTCTCAGTTAAGAACCTTAAGTCATGAGCACCCTGTTGATGTTTCTTCATCAGCAAAGTCTTCTCCTCTTCCTTCTCCCGCCTCTGGTGAAAGTACAGCTACTAGTAATCGAAAGTCTAAACGAAATAGAAAGAGGAAGAATAGGAAGAATAAATCACCAACCTCTGCGAGTCATGTTGGAGATAGGTCAAAAACCTCTGCAATTCACATTGAATACCAGAACCCAGCCTCTGCAAGTTATGCTGGGGGCACGCACCCACCCTATGCAAGTCATGATGGGGGAAAAAGTCCAGTCACTGCTAGTCATACTGGTAATAGGTCTATAGCCTCTGCAAGTCATGTTATCGACCCATCACTAACCTCTGCAAGTCATGTTGGAGATGTCCAACCAACCACTGCTAGTCATGATGGGGGCATTAATTATGTTGAGAAACCTAGATAGATAGCATGTAAGCCTAAGTTCCCTTGTAAACTTTGCAAGGGAGATCACCTTACTCATTTGTGCCCTGGAATTACAGAGGTACAAAGATTGTGGTCCCTGTCTACAAGCTCTTATGATTCTAAGTCTTTTGAGGTTTCCTCACATTCTATTCAACCATTGGTTGAGAAAGTGGTCATGTCAATGCAGTCATCGGCTGATCCCACTCCTCCTTTGGGGGGGTGAGGTGCCTTTAGAACTTGTAGTCTCATAGCCTATTCAACCATTGGTTGAAAAAGTGGTCATGTCGATGATGTCATCGCTTCATCCCACTCCTCTTTTGGGGGGTGAGGTACCTTTAGACCATGTAGTCTTGCAACCTATTTAGCCATTGGTTGTGAAAATGGTCATGCCGATGTAGTCATCGGCTGACCCCACTCCTCTTATGGGGGGTGAGGTACCTTTAGACCATGTAGTCCCATAGCCTTTCATCCACTGGTTGCGAAAGTGGTCATGCCGATGCAGTCATCGGCTGATCCCACTCCTCTTTTTAGGGGTGAGGTGCCTTTAGACCATGTAGTCCCATAGCTTATTTAGCCATTGGTTGTGAAAGTGGTCATGCCGATGCAGTCATCGGATGATCCCACTCTTATTTTGGGGAGTGACATGTCTACCGACTATGTTTTTAGCATTTTCGGTTCAATACTTTCATAACAACGGAGCATTCTGCTCGTTTCGAGCACACCCCCTCCAAGCCCTAGGATGGTTTCCTTTTATTGGAATGACCTTGTTGAGCCTCATCTTCCTTCTGCTGCACCTTTTCAAGTAAGGGTTGAATTTAATTCAACAAACATGTATCAATGTATTATGGATGAGGGATCCTCTGCAAGTATTTTACCCTCCTCAGTTTGGAAAGTCTTGGGATCTCCCAAGATTATGTCTGCTTCACATGAGCTATTAGCTTTTGACAGACATCCTAGTGAATATTTGGGGGTTCTTCCTCAGTTACCTATATCTTTAGGTGGGAAGACTATCCTTTTTGATGTTATAGTGTTGCAAGACTCGTTAGATTTCAATATGCTTCTCAGGTGTGATTATGTATATGCTATGAACGTTGTGGTATCTATGCTCTTTCGGGTGATGCACTTCCCTCACAATGGAAGAATTGTCACTATTGACTATCTAGCATCTGATAATCACCATCCTAATTTGGCATTATTTCAGAATTCCCCTTTATATGTTCCTAGCATTCGTGTAGACTCTACCCCACCACAGGTTAATTATGTGGCATCTTATCCTCGATGTTCAATTGCTTCTGAGTAGGAACTTGTGAAATCATGTTGGCCTTCCCTAGACTTGGTCTCAACAATTGATCCATTGGTTTATCCAATGGGGGCATGGGAGCCCTTGTTTCCCCCTCTTAGTCCAAGTGGGCTTGAGTATCCTTATGAGTATGGTCTCATTGTTTGTAGATCCTCAAGCCCTCGTGCTTGTGATTGTTTTTTGATAGACTCTACCAGCCCTGGCCGAAACCTCCATCATCATATGGAGTATGGTCAGTTTACTTCACCCTTTGGGACTGTCGACCCTCGTTTGTGTGATTTCTCGGATTTTGAATTGCCTTCAAATGAGGCTATCCTTGAAGCCATGACTACGGTTTCTATACCGAGGGAGGACTTACACAGTGGTTTGTGTTTTCTTCCCTTTTGGGAGACTTTCCAAGATGACTATCAAAGAGACTCTTGGTCTGAGCCTAGCAGCGGGCTCTACCTAAACCATTTTCATACATGAGTCGTGGCCCCCAACGAGTCTTATTTTAAGCCCTTTTCAGACCATCTAAACATGAAAATATTGTCGAGCGATCCTGTGACCTTTCACGCTCGTTAAACTGAAATTTGAAGTCACGTCTGTCTGGAGGTAGTTTACCCCTTTTTTGGTCCAGGGAGTCAACTGTACGAACAAAGGTATACTCTAAGGAACTCTAGTTCTTTAGAAGATTACCCTCAAGTATCTTAACCCTTTTTCAGGCCTAAGGGACTAAATGTACGAAAAATAACCCCCACGGAGTCCATAGTTAAGCTCTTTTCAGACTCCCTAAAATTGAAAAGATCGTCAAGTGACCTTATTCTTTCACACTCGTTAAAATGGCCTAGAAGAACATTCATGACGGAGTCCATAGTTAAGCTTTTTTCAGACTCCTTAAAAATAAAAAAATGTCCGAGTGATCTTGTCTTTATCACACTCGTTAAAATGGTTTTGAATAGACGTATTTTCGGTGCTAATTTACCCCTTTTTCGAACCAACTAGACTACCTTCGAAAAGGTACCCCAGTGGAGTCTCCTTTTACATTTTTCAAACTCTCTAAATATGAAAAACCACTGAGCTTACCTTCTCTGGGCTCATTAAAATTACATCAAAGGATGTTAACATTCTGTGTTTGGTTAACCACATTTGCATATCTGCGTCTTTGGTTTAATGTCGGCTCCATGTTGCTCTCAACTGAACCATCTGAAGCATGACTTATACACAAGCCTTGTAGCACTTTGCCTCTGCGTCTTGACACCTTTGGTCCCAGGAGGCATTTTTCCCTAGTGTCCTTTATTTGAACATCAGTATTGTCCTTGCACCTCAAACTTATATGTTTGTGACACTCATTCCTCCTTTGTAACGTAACATTCTTTTATTCTTTTTCCAAAATTATTGAAAAAGACAAAAAAAAAATCAAATATACCCCAAAAAGAGGAAGGGAAAAGTATTTTCTTTTTATTGGCAGCACAATGAGTTTCCCTTGGATAAATCACATCTGTTTGTTTGTTCATCAAACCCTGGGATTTAATATGACCTTAGCAATTTGTTCCCACTACATTGAGTTGTGTCCTCCTCTATCTGGTTATTCTTCCAAACATATGGAGAGTTTGCATCGCCTCCTGCCTCGTACACTTATGTTAATTCCATGTTACATGAGTCTCATCATTTGTCGTGCTATTGTCCAAGGGAAGTTTTTACCAAGCCTGATTCATCCCCTCTGCTGTTTGTATCTTTCCCTCATGCCCGGCCATCCCGAAAGTCCAATCAAGTCTTTGTTCGAAATCAATGAAGCCTTCAGTCTGATAATCAAGATTCTCTAGTCCATAACCGACAAGTCATCGAAGACCTTTGGGTAGTGAAGTTGTACACTCATATTACACTCTTACCCGAGTTTTGAATATTTTGAAGTTGTTGCTCAAGCTCTGAAGACCTCATCTCCATCCATCAGGCCTTATCAGCTTCTAGAAGATGGATACTATACATGTATATCTTTTGATTTAGAGATGTGGATTCGTTATGTATTACTCGCGACTACACTTTATATAGTTATATGGCATGGATCTACAATGTATTTGATTGGTAGCCATGATTTTATTTCATCCCAAGCATGGGTATGCCTGCCTTAGTGAGACAATTATTATTTTGCAGAAGGCACCTCCCGATTTCTGGTCCCTGGGCTCACTTGTTTGGAATGTTGGTGAAGATTGTTAATGTATTTCAGCGATCAGATGCTCTTCTAACCACACACATTAGGGGGGATCTGTTATAACCCTAATTTTCACCAGACATGCTTACCTGGCATCAGGCCATCTCATATTCCTTATTTTCCAAAACACTGTTGAACAACTCTTCTTAAAAACCCCTTTTATAAAGACCCACGTGCTCTGCTCCATTACTGCATGCATGTACACGCTAGCTGACCCAAGACAACCCACGTGTACCTACAAAAGAATGGAAAAAGGAAAGTTGCTAATGGAACACACAGCTTTGGGTAAGTTAACTAAACCTTTTGGCCATGCATGGTCGGTCACTTGACCAAATACCTAGCTTCTTCTACCCTATAAAAGAAGGGTTAGGGGTCCCAATTGAAGGGAGGAGAATCATAGTTAAGAAACT
>SNQJ01S0121109.1:0-10209 GCA_010110895.2 Picea sitchensis
CGGTTGACAGAGCCACCATATTAATTGAGGGGATTCATCACATCTGTCAACAGGTACAATCATAAATCCAATTCTAAGTACAAGTAGTGCCATGATAAACACAGGGTACCACGCTAGTTTCAGGTTGGCGACAAATTTTGGCTACATTTTCAGAAGGAGAGTCTCACCGGGCCCCATCGGAAGCTTCGACCACTTCATTATGGGCCTTCCACTATTACCAAAGCTATGGGTAGAAATGATTTTGAGCTCAACACTCCACCCTTCGTTGGTTTGCATAAAGTATTCAATGTGGACCTCCTTCGACCATATTTTCCACCATTATTGTACACCTCTCAGATCGTCAAACAACTTACACCAATAGATCTCAACCCTGACTTCATGGAACAATCATCCAACAATAAGATAGTGGACACATAGGTCAAGGGCACTCGCCAGCAACAGATCCAGATTTATTGGGTTGTGAAGGTAGGGAAACTCCTACACCAAGGCAAGTGGCTCACCTGGGGCCAAATCTAGCAGAATTTTCCTCACCTGATGGGGGAAATAAACACAATGGATACCATTTCTTCCTAAGGGGGGAGGATTGATCCATATGGATATTGGTGGCCACCCACCTATTCCAACTGGTTCACCGTGTCCTTTTTTTTGTTCAGCACATATTTTTGTATTGCTTTATAATTGTGAGTTCTACACTTTTGGGGATTTCTGAAGCCTCACACATTCTCCAGGTGGATATGGGTGGCCTCTCACCTAATCCAACTATCCTATTTTATATTTTTTCATGTCATCACATCTTGTTGTACTTTCAGGGTTGTTTTTGGGCCCTAAACATTGTTTTTTTGGTTAGCCATAGTAAAACTGTAGATGGATTAAAAGTTTGATAGTGGAATGTGTATTTCTCTAAAAGACCTTTCCAACGAGCTATCACGTGCCTAAAATGCCAGTCGTATGCAAACATTATGACCCTAGGAAGTTGAGGTACCAAATTACACTAACTTACCCATAGGGCCCACATTACTTTTGGTGTTTCACCTTCTAGGGTTAGGTTTTTGGATTTCTAAGGTTTTGGAATTCATGAGTAATATGAAAAGGTCCTATGGAGCCTCATTGTAATCCATTCTTCTTAGAAGGATGCGCGTAAAAGCCACATCTCTTCTCAAAGATAGCTACCACCATTCGAGCAAGTTTCAGTTCTGCATTTTTACAGTTTCATCCTATTTCATTATTTAATAGAAGATATTTTTCACTAAATATTTGTGTTATTCTTCCTATCTCCGTGTTTATGGTATTCAATATGTAATCAGTTCGTTCCGCTCCTAAATTCGGATCAAAAGGCTAAGGTAATCAGACCACGATGTGACTGATGCTGGAAAATTACAAGAATTGTCACACCACATCTACATGGAAAGCATAGGTACAGGTCCATTTGGAGACCCTATGATGTATATGAAACAATGGGCAGTTGGCTTAGAAAATAAAGGGATCCAAAAATTAGTAGAGATTACCCACTTCGATAGGGGGAAAGAGGTAAATAACTACATCAAGTAGTTGATGGCAGTCCTCCATGGAGGATTTTTATGGATGGAAGAACCCATCTCCATCGACGTGGAATTTATTGAATTCATCATTAGTCTATCGTCAATGGGTGAGAGTCCCACATAGTATCTATATGAAAAGACAAAAGAGAAGTCTCTTGCCAAGGAAATGAAGAAAACATACAACACAGAGAGGGCCTCGCGTGAGATCATCATCAAAAGGATCAATGATGTAGCCACCAGGATGGCCACAAAACTCATGGCATGCAAACTTCTAAGAAACTATTGCAAGGAGGAAGTCCTTGCAGCGGTTGTCGTAGTTGAAGCTCAGTGCACTAATGGCACCATGCTCTACTAGCCCCCCTATTTGTTGAACCTGTTCCTCGACGACTGAAAATATGCATAGGACTTGGGGATAAAGTTCCACCACTCATGGCTATTAATTTTAATAGAACTAATAGGGTGGAGGGAGCCTCCATATTCATACTTTTGTGAAAGAGTAGTTTGTTTCTGCGTAGTGTGATATACATCAATGGGGAGCACTTTGAAACCCAAGAGAAGAAGTGGAAATACAAGTACCTTTGCATGATACCTAAGAAACATCCAAGAAAGTATAGCTAACACATGGAGGATCACGACGAAATTAGTCACACAATACCATGATATATCCAACTTCAGAGATATGCACCATAATATGTGGATCTAGGCTGTAACACTGTGTTTGCCCCATTTTATAAATATAACTATATGGGCCAAGAGACTATGGAAAACTCAATATGTGTGGATTCTTGATTTGATGGACCTTTGTATAAAAGGTCAATGAATGTAATTTTTGTTATTTACTAGAAAATGGATAAGTATTGCATGATTGTTGGAAAGGGGACATACTAAGAGAGACCATGAATGCTATGAAAGATATGGTGAAGGGGACCAAGAATGGTTGCATTAACCTCCACCAAACCAGTACCTTACTGGATATAATTTCTCAGGACCAGAACAATCCTCTGATCGAGAAATGAATTACAGTCAGGCTGGTAGGTGGGAAGACCTCCTCAAGAGTTAATGAGGGGATGGGGCATAGCACCCATATGTTAGGATTTCAAACCTTACCACGGGCTAGGAATTCGAGCCACACACAACCTTAATAAGAAAGGAAATAAAGGAAGGTGTGGTGGGGAGAGGAAGACCTATGAAGAGTGTAGAGACGAGAGGCTAAGCTCTTAGGTTTAAGGAAGAACTAAGGAACAAGCGTTTTGGTCACAAGAAAATGGCTAGAAAGGTTATCATACAAGATGATAAACGAGTTCGGCCCTCCTTGCTTGGTATCATGTAAAATGTCACCAAGATCCCATGGGAGGAGGAGAGTAACCTCCATCCCTACTGTCACTGAGCCGGAAGAAAGGATTTTATGCACAACATCATGGTCTATCTCAGGGGTGGCTAGTGGTAAATCCTTTAGGAGTTATTAAGCCTATGGTTGGGTGGAAACGGACACCCCTTTCAACAGTATCTTCATTTTATCTGGTTCTGATAAGTATTTCCTTCTTTATGTATTGAAATAGAATAATGGAGGAATGCATGGATTTATATGTATGTGTATTTATAAATGGTTTTCTGTGTGGAATGGTCATGATATGCATATGCATTCATTTCCCTATAAACCTATTCTTCTGACTGATAGTCTGTAAATATCCTAGCTTAACATTGAGGTTTATTGAGACATAATCCTGGAAGATGGCCGATTCAGAGATATCATGTCGAGTAGAATCTTTTCGTCTGAAGAGGATACCTCTTTCAGACTCCTTGTTGTGTGACCAGGATTTCAGGCCCAAGACCTTAACCATTTCATGATAAAGTTCAAGTCTTGATAGGGGAGGTATCTTCATTTGGAAGATGAGTGGACGAGATCCTTTCAATGGGATCCATAGGACCAATAACTAGGAACCTTAGGCTAAGCCTAAGGGAGATACATTCCTTCTGACTTCAGAGCTTTGCAAGTCTGGGACTTCAGAGTATTGTCAACCCTCATAGTCATAAACCAGTCTAAGACAACCAATAGTTACAGTTACCCGTAAGGTTGACCCACATTAGGTGGTTCCCCAGGTGGCTCGGTGAACCTATTTGACCAACTAAATCATAGATCGAGGGATCCTTCAGGTTCTCTCCTAGCCATCAATATACTAGGGACACATGGTGCTATCCCCCTTTAGCTCATATATTTGGGCACTTCGAAAGATAAGAGGATTTTTCATCGCAACACTCCCGAATGATGAATCTCTGAGGTAATCAGAGACGTAGATATATAAACCTACGTGGCTGGATCTCGACCGTGAGATCTAAGGAATGATAGAAGTTTGTTAGTTTGGGGTGACATGGTTCCATGATGTCACCTGGGGTGAGGTGGAACCTAGCTTAACATTCCACGTGTCACCCAGATTCATGTGTATCACATACCCTATAGGCCCATTGGAACGTAATACATGTCACCCTGACCCCTCCTACGTGTCAGATCCTGATACATGTCCTCCTAGACAACGTTGTTGGTGAACTGGTCGGGACTTCGGGAGTCCAGGATTTTCTAGACTCTGGAGTATCTAGAATGTAGTATGGTAGAGAGACCAAACGGTCCGAAGGCTAGAGCCACGTGGTGATCTTAGGGGAATTCAGAAGTTCGAAACTCCGGGTAGTCTCATGCATAGATAGTAAAGAGGCGTGAAGTGTCGAAGCACCTAATCCCTCCATAATGGATATAGGAGAAAGAGAGTAAGTCTAGTCATGGGATCGAATGGTGGATGGTCTTCCACCATAGAGGAAGGAACTTAAAACCAACACGTGTAAGGTGGATCCACCTGGCCCTCAACCAATGAACACCTGAAGAAATTTAGAAATATATATCTGTTGGTTTGGGGTTCGGTTTCGAGCATGGATATCGTGGTTGGAAAATATGGATGAATAGAGTGTGGTAGAAAACCCCGAATGAAGGGTTTGATCACTTAAGGAAAAAAAAAATTTGAGACACCATCCCTAGGAAAGACACTCAAGGGTCGGGTGTGTTATAAATTGGTATCAGAGCATGGTTACAACACTTGGCTTGCTTGGGCTCATGGACGAGTTGCATAAAAACCATATTTAAAGAAATTTAAGGGTGACACCCTACCTTACCTATTTCCTAAAGAGTCTGGTTAAACTCTTACTGAAGAAAAGAATGAAAGATTTCTACTATATGTGTGTATTTAATAAATATGAACTATGTGTTTTTCATGAATTAATAAACTGTTATCTAACAACAAGTGGTTTTCCAACACTCAAGAAATTAGTGAATTGCGGGAAACTAAGAGAATAAAATATGGTGACACGCCATGAAGTGGGGGATGGATCCCATAATAGAGATGAAGAATCTAATGAGAGGAGGGTGGTGGAGACCCCTCTGGATCTTCCTGAAACTGTAAGGAGCCTCATGGGAGAATTATAGAGTTGCAAGGCTAAAAATGAGAGATTGATAAAGGAGCAAGAAAAAAAACAAAAATTAATGCAGTCTTGTTGCAGAGCTTATTTGATATTCATAGGCAGTTACAACATGGACCTACAACCAATCATGTGGACCGACGATATACGAAGATAATTCAAATTCCGTCTGAGATACAAATATGTGGTCCCATAAGTGGCCACACTAGAAGGAGTACCTCAAGGAAGGCCCAACCTGGAAGCAAGGGCCACTCAGGGGGAGATTCTTCTGGAAAGGAAACTGGCAACTCTGAGGATTCTTCTAGTAGAAAAAATAGCTCACATTCTCAAAGGAAAAGAAAGAAGCGAAAGCATTCCAAAATTCATGACCCTGAACAGTTCAAGAAATCCAAACCACCCTCTTTCAATGGAGATATTGAGAAGGGGGAAGAGGCAAAAGCTTGGATTCTTGGTTTAAAGAAGTATTTCAGAGTCCATGACTACTCTGAAAACTTGAAGGCTCAAATATCCATCTTCAACCTGAATGGAAAAGATTCCATTTGGTGGGAAGACCTTAATAATGTGAAAGGAATCCATGAAGAAGACTTATCATGAAAACAGTTTGAGAAACACGTCAATAAGAAGTATCCGTCAGAAAAATACTTTGATGGGAAGACTAAGGAGTTCTATGAACTCAAGATGGGACAACTCATCATAGAGGAATATGTCAATAAATTCCTTGATCTGATGAGGCATGTACCCTACATAAAGGATGAAAAGGTAAAATTGCAATGATTTATTAGTGGGTTACCTCAGACCTACTAGAACAAGATTGAGTTTGACAAACCAAATACCTTAGAACACACTATCCAGAAGGCAAGGTATTGTTATGAACAACTCAGGAGTCATACAGAACCTCACGAGGATTGGAAGAAGAAGAGAGGTTCGGTATTCAATAAGAAGGGGTTCAAATCATCAATATTAAGGAACTATAGGAAGGACTCTAGAATAATCCTTCCTACTAGAAGTGTATATCAGAAAAATTCCCCCTCCCAGAGTGGAAATAAACCTTTTGGACTAGCCCCGGGAAATAATGATAACCCAAAGAAGGAACCCTTGAAATGTTGGGGTTGCGGATAAGAACATCTATTGAGGGATTGTCCACATAGAAAGAAGAACAATAGGAGATTCTTCAACATCCAAGAAGCTATCACAGTCAATGATGTGGCTAGGAGCATGCCACAAATTTATGAATATTTGGATGATAAACAAGATGACCACCAAGCTTTAGTGGTGGAGATGGAAGGTATGATTTCCAACCATTTGGTTTCTATTTTAATTGACCCTGGTTCTAATTTGAGTTATGTGGCCCCTCAGACTGTTGATAAGTGTAAACTGCAACTAGTTAGACATGTTAATCCATGGTTAGTGTTGTAACACATGTATTTTTTCAAATACTCCAAATATCAAAGCTTTCAGAGCCGCCTATTTTCTAAATAATGAAGTGCTAACTATAAATCTAAATTATCGGATTTTGGGATTTCACAGATCTAACAATCCAACATGTCAAGCTCTCAATGTCCCGATATATGAAATAGCGATATTGTGGTTAATTTTAATAATGATCATCAAAACAATAAGCAATGATTATCACTAATTCAATACATCGCACTTTCGCGATTCAGAAAGTCACGCCTCGAAAGACTTACGAACATCCCGATATGCGAAGTTGCGAAAACGACTTAAGATAAATCTAATTAATTATGAAAATAATGATAATTAAGCCATAGTTAATCATTATTTCAATTTTGCGACTCGACAGTTTTTGCCTCAAAGAAATGCGTTTGTAACCCCGATACTCGAGGTCGCAAAATTCATTATTTGTTCATGGTTAATTAAAAACTTAAATTCTAATCACAGTTAATCAACCAAATTGCAATATCGTGATTTCAGGGTTCATGGTTCAAGTTTAAGAGTAAAATCATTCGAGACTGCAAACACCGAAAAAGGGTTTAGGGACTAAACACATTTAATTAAAGGGATAAACTGGATTAATTAATACCTTAAACAAATTTTAACCTGTCCTGTCTACGGATAAAGATTTAAACGTTTTTGTGATTTTCCCAAGTCACGAATTATTAAGCATTTATGGAATTTATAAGAAAGTTAGTGAAATGATTGATAGTAAGATCCTATTTTATTGCTAAATCTTTCTATTAAATGATTTAAACGTTCTGTCAACAAGGACTCACACGAGCTTGAGTGCTCAAAGCATAAGTATTTTCGTCATTATTTAAAAAAATTCCTTTCTAATTCTTACAGAGCCAGTTTACCGAGATAGCCTTTGTCTGTGTTTTCATTTTCTGTGACAGGAGACCTAATTGAAAGGTTCTATATCATGGCTTCGCAGAAAGCGCCCAAGACAACTATTGGAAATTCAGGTCAGGGTTCAGATATTATTTTCAATACCTTGCCTAGAAGCATCAACATTGTCAAAACATGGACACATGTCTCCAACCTTCTGCAATTCGAGTTGATAAATTTTCCAGACTATTCCAGTGATAATGAAAAAGATGACTTATCCAGCAAATACAAAACTGTCTCTCAGTCGGAGATACACAAGGTAGCAACAAGACCGTGGATTTTTCCCTATTTTGATATGATCAAATGGGTGCTGGACCATGTAGATATCCTAACTAAGACAATACTCAATGAGAAGAAGAGGGCGATTGGGACATTCAGGCCAAAGCATGTACAAATTATCTCCCACACCAAACTTTACTCACAACGCTGAATTATTAGAGGGATTCAAAAAGAAGGAATGTGAGCAATTCAGAAAGGTTTATCTGACCTGATCAAAGATTGGTGTTCGCATCCCACGAAATGCAGAGTCAACTCTAATGGAATTTATTCAATCTCATCATTGGAGCCCCAATTCATGTATATTGCGATGATGGTTTGTAGACTGTATGGGAAGGAGGACACCGCTCACTTTTTTCTCCCATGGGTACCGTTCATTCATACATTAGTTGAGGGATTCTCTTTCGACTGGGCCAAATTGTTGTCAGACAGTCTAACCAGCCGAACCACAGAATATCGAGCACAAATGGCGAGTGGGAAAGCATCTTCATTTTTTATGTCTGCTTACATTATGGACGTTATTTGATTCATGATACATTTCCCATTAATGAGCTGGAGCTGTACTTCAACCAATGAAGAGCCTATTCATGTGTACCACTCGAAACTCTAGGAAGATAAAGCCAAAGAATTCTTCTATGATATATTCAACTGGGTTATGGAACCAATGCATGTCTCTATCTTCGTCCATCCACCTCCCAAGATTTCAGATAAAGTCATAGCTAACCTAAGCAGGGTGGAAGACTGGTATATAGAAGCACAATTTTCGTACATTAGGGTTTATGGAAGCTTTGTTCCCCCATATGCTCTGCCACATATTCTTGCCAGATAAGATAGTATGTCGCGATATCTCTAGGCAAACTGTGCTCGGTGGGATAAGCAAAGAGATCAAAGGAGTATCGAAGAAGGTATGGCCACCCTTTCCCATTCACATTGGTACATATTCTTTATTATATTTTGGCCATTCCAAAGTGGAGGCCATGGCCTTGGAAGAAATGAAATTAGTAGACATTGAGTTTAAGAAACACAACCCTAATAGGGTTGTGAGTAAACACATGATTAGTTGTGGTATGAAGAGATATGAGCACGAAGACTCACCTCATGATGAAATCTTCCAAGGAGTGAGGTCCTACTCTGAAGTCTTACATTGGATTCAAGCTCTGCTGCCCGAAGATATGGTTGATTTCTATAAATTCCAGGAGCACCGAAGAATTTTCCTCCCAAAAGTTTTACATGACAAAGCCTCAAAATCCCCTGGTACACAACAAGCATAAAATAAAGTTCCAACAGACGCAAACCCTAGAAAACAAGAGACTCAGGAAAAGACAAAGGAAACTGAGACCTCGAATCAAGAAGATGAGGTCCCCAACCAAAAAGAAGGAGAACCAGAGATAGTTACACTGGGAAAACAAGTCAAAGGTCAAGAAGATATACCCTCAAAAGGGATAGGTGACATAGTGTTTCTCACATCAAGCGAGCCGACCATAGACGCTACCTTGAAACAATCATTCAAGGAAATTCGCATTCCCATTGCATCCTTCATGCCCTTACAATTCACAAAGGGAGACCCCAATGCAGAGATAATATTCAAAGAGGATCTAACACCTATCTCTGTAGAAGAATTACCTCCTAGTGACTTCTTTTTTAGCAAGAAAAGGAAGGTTGTGGTGAAGCAAGAAACATACCAAAGAGCAGGCACAACAGCTAAAAGATACAAGATTCTAACAGATGGAGAAGCTTTAGAAGAGGAAGAATCCGCCAATGAGATAGAAGGAACATTGGGGAATTATGCAACAACCAACCAATATTCAGTTGGAACTTTGAAGGCATGGTTGAAACAAAAGAGCCTGTTAATCAACAAATTGCAGGCTTAGATAGAAACAATAGAGGCGAATTCCAAGGGTGAGGAAAACAAAGATATCGAGCAATCTAGAGTAGTTGATCAACAGGAAATCGAACAACTCAATTCCGATTTTGAGCAGATGCGTCAGTCGACACAAATACACCAGACATAGGTAAATCAACAGGAGGAGCTAATAAAACAGCTGCAATATAAATTAGTTTCTATTGAAAGCTAGGTCATAGACATAACGGTATTCCAATCCCAGGCCATGGAAATATGAAAGAGGGTAGAAGTAGCTCAACATGATCTACTTTCTAAAGTAAAAACCATCTAGAATCATTTTCAAACAATAGAACAAGCGCTAAAGTATATCTCCTTGAGAGAAAGAGAAGTTGGGGCAGCTCGGGTTGCTTTCTAGGAGGCTATTATAGAAACAACAAAAGAAGAGATGGCCATCAATTCCAGGTTGTATATCCCAAAGCAAACTAGAGGTAACATCTTACTGAAGGCATGGGAGCATAATATATATGAGAGAAAAAAAAGAGCTAAAGAGATGAGGGATGCTTGTGAAGAAACATTCAGCTTGATAAATAAAAATTGGTTAGATCTTGATAAGGAAAGTAGTGTTGGAACACTGGGAAAAATTGACATAGCCAAATACCTACTAGATATCAAGGAAAATGTAGAAAATGAACAAGCTGAATTATCCTAGATAAGTCAGGTTGACATTGCCCAAGTGGATAAATGGTT
>SNQJ01S0121109.1:10219-37474 GCA_010110895.2 Picea sitchensis
TGGCTTACACAGTAAGTGATCCACAGAATCCTAACAATTACCCTTTTTATGTCACCGATCAAGACTTAGGGAATTGTATTCTATCTTTTGATGATGGTGTAAATAATTGCACAGAAGAAAATTATCTAGAGGAAAACAAATCAGAAAAGAGGGATGAAAATATGTATAGCACTGGAATTTGGAAAAAAAAAATTGATGGTGCTTCATCATGTGAAGGAGCAGGCGCATGAGTACTTTTCGTAGCACCTGAAAATGAATTTGTTATCCCCTTTTCTTACAAACTATAGTGGGAAATAGACTATACAAATAATGTATGTGAGTATGAAGCCCTGGTCTTGGGACTAGAAGCTGCCAGAAAGCTGAACATAAAGAACTTGGAAGTCTATGGATATGCAGAGTTGATTGTGAAGCAGATAAATCGATAGTGCCAAGCCAAACACCCAAGATTAAGATCTTACAAAAATTGTGCCTGGGATCTAATGGAAAATTTATTCTCATCGGTAAATGTTTATTTCATTCCATGTGCAGAAAACCTAAAATCCGATTCATTATCCAAAGCAGCCTCAACTTTTTAACCTCCTACAACTTTCAAACTAAAGTATCACATAGAGGTGAGGCACATACACTCCATACTGAACAATATACAACACTGGCAGGTGTTCGAAGATGACGAACAGATCAGAAAATTCCTTGAAACGGTGGATGATTTCGCTCAAACTCACATTGACCAAGTAAACCAAAACAACAACACTTGGATTATGAAAGAAGGTGAGGATCCTCAAGAGTTCCAAGAAAATATTGCAAATCATCGCATGTTAGTATTAAAAAACAATCAGATCCTGAAAGGTCTAATCCCTCTGGAAAGACTGTTTGACCAAAATGACATACCCTTAAAATCTACTTTTCAACCTCAGCCAAAACAAGTTTAATATTGTGATATAGGGACCAAAGAAGAGCCTAGAGTAGTAAAAATATCAAAATATCTTCCTCCTGAGATGAAAGATAAGTATGTAGATTTACTCGAGAAGTATAAAGATGTGTTTGCTTGGTCTTATGATGAGATGAGAACTTACGACACCACTATGATAGAAAACAAGGTACCTTTAAAACCTGGTGTTAAACCTTTCAGACAGAAACTCAGGAAAATCAATCCCATTTTATTTCCCGTGGTTGAAAAGGAAGGTAAAAAACTTTTGGACGCAAAAATAATTGTACCACTGAGATACTCTAACTGGGTAACTAACCTGGTCTCAGTTAGGAAGAAGAGAGGGGAGATCATACTATGTGTATTTTAAAAATCTAAATAAATCCTCTCTCAAAGACAATTATCCGCTACCCAAAATGGACTACGTTTTGGAAAAGGTGGTTGGGGAAAATAGAATGTCAATGATCGACGGGTTTTCTGGCTATAATCATATCATTGTCAAAGAACACGATAAAGAAAAAACAGCCTTCACCACCCCTTGGGGAACATTTATGTATGAAAAAATGACTTTTGGTTTAATGAATGCAGGTGCTACCTTCCAGCGTGCTATGGATATCACCTTCGTCGGTGAGAGAGATAAATTTGTGGTCATTTATATCGATGATCTGACCATTTTTTCTAAATATGATGAGGATCATCTGATACATCTCAAACAAATGTTCGAGAAATGCCTCAAATTTGGTTTGTCCTTAAATCCAAAGAAATCTCACTTTGTGATGCAAGAAGGTAAACTCTTGGTCCATGTTGTGTCTCGAGTCAGAATTAAAATCAATCCTAAAAGGGTCGAAGCTATAAACACTATAAATATTCCTAGAAATGTAAAGTAAATTCAATCGTTTTTAGGAAAAATATTTTTTTTGAGGAGATTTATCCCAAATTTTGCTGAAATCGTGAAATTGATCACAGATATGCTAAAGAAGAACAGTGAAGTCAAATGGAAGGAATAATCTAAGGCATCGTTTTCACGTATCAATAAAGTTATAGGGGAAGAACTCGTGCTAGCCAACCCTGATTATCTAAAAGATTTTTTGATTTTCTCATTTTCCTCCGAACACACAATCGCGACAATACTCCTCAAGAAGAACAAAGAAGGTTTCGAGAAACCAATAGCATTCTTCAGTAAAAGTCTTAGAGACGTGGAATTGAGATATGATATAATGTAAAAGCAAGCATATGCTATGGTGAAAGGATTGAAGGCTTTCAGAACCTACGTGTTACACTCCAAGGTAATTGCATATGTACCCACCAGTTCTGTAAAAGACATATTGGTTCATCCCGATAGTGATGGAAAGAGGGGTCGGTGGCTTGCTAAAATTCAAGAATTTGATCTAGAGGTGAAAACGACGAAGCTCATAAAAGGACAGGGTCTGGCTAGGCTCTTAGCTGAATCAAATTTCAGAGCACTTGGAATAAATAATCTGCAAGAGTACGAAGGATGTGTGGACATAGATGAATTTTATGACCAAATAACTACAACTAGAATCGAAGAGAGGTTTGCCTCATCGAGTTGGTATAAATACATAGTATCCTACCTTCTGACCCTGAACTGCCCAAGCGATTTATCTCCATCTAAGTTCAGGACACTAAAATTGCATGTGGTAAAGTACTGTATATCCGAAATCCAATTGTATTGGAAATACCCTCTAGGCTTTCTACTGGTTTGTTTAGTAGAATCAGAAACATAAAAGGTCATAAACAAATTCCGCAAAGGAGTATGGGGAGGACATCATGCATAGAGATAAATGGCTTATAAAATCTTGAGGGCGGGATATTAATGGCCTAAACTATTCTCAGATGTTAACGTGAAAGTCAGAGCCTGTAACTCTTTCCAATTGTTCACGGGCAAGTAGAAACTCCTTGCATTACCTTTGGTCTCGGTTAAAACGAAAGCCTCATTTCAACAATGGGGGTTGGATTTTATAGGCAAAATTAACCCACATTCTAGTGCTCAAAACAAATGGATTCTGACTGCTACATATTATTTCACCAAGTGGGTGGAAGCTATTCTGACCAAAAAAGAAATGGATTCAGTGGTGATAGATTTCCTGGAAGAAAACATATTATCTAGGTTTGACTGTCCCCAAAAAATAGTTACAGATAATGCCCACGCATTCAAATCTATTGCAATGGTTAGCTTTTGCCAAAAATACAATATTATACTGGGTCATTCTACGACATACTACCCCAAAGGCAATGGGCTCATCGAATCATCAAACAAAATCTTAATTACCATAATTAAGAAGGTGTTGAACAAAAATAAAAAATCTTGGCATGTGCATTTGAAGTATGCCTTGCGGGCGAATTGGATAAGAACCAAGAAATCGATTGGAACTTCTCTTCTCCAAATGGTATATGTAACCGGCGTAGTGTTACCCATAAATATATCCCTACCTGTGATGAAACTTTGGCAGGATGAGAGAGAAGAACCAAATCACATCACAAGGAGAATAAATTAGTTGATCGAAGTTCAAAAAAACAGAATGGAAGTGGATGAAAGGCTGCAGAAATATCAAGACAACATGAAAGAATTGTTTGACCATAAGGCTAAAGACAGGGAATTCCTCCCTGGGGATTTGGTTTTGAAATGGGATGCTAGGATGGAAGACTTGGCAAAACATGGAAAATTTGATCATATTTGGTATGGACCATTCAAAGTCACAGCTTCTGAAGGGAAGAACTCATTTTTGTTAGAAAATTTGGATGGTAAAATCCTCAAAACCCCTACCAACGGGCGTTATCTGAAGTATTGTATGAAATAAATGATCTACAAGATTCCACTGTATATACTGGTTTGTGTTTTTTGTTTTTATAGTTTTTCGGTAAGTTTTACTTTCATCGCAAATAAAACAGGTTAGTGATCTCCTAGAAATAGAAATATGAAATATTCAACACTTTGAATTCCAGAAATCTTAAAACCTTGACACTCTTCATGTTGTTTTCTTACAGAATTATGGTTTACAGCCCAAACATAAAAAAGAAAAGAAAACGGATGGTCATGTATCGGGAAATCGATTCGCCCGAAACAGGTGATAAAAGATAATTTACTAAGTTGAGAACGAAGTGGTAAGGCAAATGTATGAATTCCCAAAATGTCCAGATTTCAAATGAATATCACCTAGGTGCAACAAAAGTCTCACGAGTATGAACATATTCACCCGATGTGTTATCAAAAGAACATTTTGTACTTTGGATCCTGAAAAGTTCCCCTAGATAAGATAAAAATAATTAAAATAAATAGAATAAGTAAAGCGACCTCAAAGAAAAGGTTCCAAGAGTCAAGATTGCGGTATAACACCTATGTTTATGAAATCCGAAACCTTCTCTGTCACCTTCTTCCATATCTTTGGTATTTTTCCGTTTGAATCCAGTTGATTTTGCATGGCCTCCACAGAAGGAGAAGAGGTTACACTTTATCCCTGAAAGCTGACAAACGATTTTTCTTAAAAAGGGGGGAAAGCCCTCAAAACTCCTCGGCTCATACTGAACTAAGATATGCATAGGCTAATCCTAACTCTCTTAGTTATTTCAATAGGTTTTAATGATTAGTCTTGCTCAAAAGAAGGCCCCTAGAAATAAATTCTCCCATAAGTTTTCCTGCATACTAAGATGTTTTGAAGGTCAAAGGGAAACTGATCCAGAGTAATCAAAGTGAGTTGATAGACCTTTGTTGCAAAATTATACACAGATAGCACCCCAGGTATACTTTATACTAATTGATTTCCCCCACTACTTATCAAAGAAAAATTTAAGACAGATGGTGAAAGGAAATTCAAAAAATTGATTTCCCCCACTAGTCCCAAAGAGATGATGAAAGGAAATTCATAAAATGATTTCCCTCATCTCAGCATTTAAATGCAAAGTTACAACTTGAAGTGGTGAAAGGAAATTCAATAAAGGGAATCATATAACTTCACCGGGGTACTAAACAGGCTTGTTGGTAGTGAAGCAATGTATAAGATATCTGTAAGGTTGTTATACATGAATTATACTGTACTCTGGTAATTAGTTCTCTTTGATACCAGATCTACATCCCAAGTTTGTGTAGGATTCCCTGATTAAAAACGTTGAAATTACTTCACCTTGATGGAAGCAAAATCAACAGAACCTGTTAAAATTCTTAAGTTTGTTTTGATTATCTTAACCAGATCCGAAATCAGCGTTAGAAAGGAGGAAGTCATCGAATGGACCAATTTTAATATTAGAAAGTGTTTGAGTTTTGAAATATTTCAAGGGATAAAGATGAAACGTCCATTTCTCTCTCTACCCTTTTTCTGAACAAGTTTTGCAGAAGCGAACTAATGACTCCATCTACCCAATAAAGGCACTTGGTCTATTGTTATTCTCGTCCCACAAGGAGACAAGATACCTAGTTGGAGCCTATGTTGGAACACACGTATTTTTTCAAATACTCCAAATATCAAAGCTTTCGAAGTCGCCTATTTTCTAAATAACGAAGAGCTAACTATAAATATAAATTATCGGATTTCAGGATTTCGTAGATCTAACGATCCAACATGTCAAGCTCTCAATGTCCCGATATGCAAAATAGCGATATTGTGGTTAAGTTTAATAATGATCATCGAAACAATAAGCAATGATTATCACTAATTCACTACATCACACTTTCATGATTCGGGAAGTCACGCCGCAAAAGACTTATGAACGTCTCGATATGTGAAGTTGTGAAGACGACTTAAGATAAATCAGATTAATTACGAAAATAATGATAATTTAGCCATAGTTAATCATTATCGAAATTTCACGACTCGACGGTTTTTGCCTTGAAGCAACACGTTTGTAACCCCAATACCCGAGGTCGTGAAATTCATTAATTGTTCATGGTTAATTAAAAACTTAAAGTCTAATCACAGTTAATCAACCAAATTGCAATATCGTAATTTTGAGGTTCATGGTTCAAGTTTAAGAGTAAAATCATTCGAGACTGTGAACGTTGAAAAAGGTTTTAAGGACTAAACACACTTAATTAAAGGGATAAAACAGATTAATTAATACCTTAAACAACTTTTAACTTGTCCCGTCTACGAATAAAGATTTAAATGTTTTTGCGATTTTCCCAAGTCACGAATTATTAAACATTTATGGAATTTATGATAAATTTAGTGAAATGATTGATAGTAAGATCCCGTTTTATCGCTAAATCTTTCTATTAAATTCTTTAAGCATTCTATCGGCAAGGAATCACATGGGCTTGAGTTCTCAAAGCGCAAGGATTTCCATCATTATTTAAAAAAATTCCTTTCTAATTCTTACAGAGCCAGTTTACCGAGATAACCTTTGTCCGTGTTTTCATTTTCTATGACAGGAGATCTAATTGCAAGGTTCTATATCATGGCTCGATGGAAAGCGCCTAAGACAACTGGTGGAACTTCAAGTCAGGGTTCATATATTATTTCCAATACCTTTCCTAGAAGCATCAACACTATCAAAACATGGACACATGTCTCCAACCTTTTGCAATTCGAGTTGATAAATTGTCCAGATGATTTCAGTGATAATGAAATAATATGACTTATCCAACAAATACAAAATTTTCTCTTAGTCGAAGATACACATGGTAGCAACAAGACCATGGCTTTTTCCCTATTGTGATATGATCAGATGGGTGCTAGACCATGTAGATATCCCGACTAGGACAATATTCAATGAGCAGAAGAGGGTGATTGGGACATTCAGTCCAGAGAATGTACAAGTAATGTACAAATTATCTCCCACACAAAAAATTTCTCATAACGTCGAATTCTTAGAGGTCTTCAAAAAGAAGGAATGTGAGCAATTCGGGAAAATTTTATCCGACCTGATCAAAGATTGGTGTTCGCATCCCACGAAATTCAGAGATGATTCTAATGGAATTTATTCAATCTCATCGTTGGAGCCCCAATTCATGTATATTGCGATGATGGTCTGTAGACTGTATGGGAAGGAGGACACTGCTCACTTTTTTCTCCCATGGGTACCGCTCATTCATACAGTAGCTGAGAGATTCTCTTTTGACTAGGCCAAATTGTTGTCAGATAGTCTGACCAGCCAAATCACAGAATATAGAGCACAAATGGAGAGTGGGAAAACATCTTCATTTTTTTTTGTCTACTCACATTATGGACTTTATTTGCTTCATGATGCCTTTCCCATTAATGAGCTGGAGCTGGACTCCAACCAATGAAGAGCCTATTCATGTGTACCACTCGAAACTCTGGGAAGATAAAGCCAAAGAATTCATCTATGAGATCTTCAACTGGGTAATGGTACCAATGCATGTCTCTATCCTTGGCCATCTGCCTCCCAGGATTTCAGATAAAATCATAGCTAACCTAAGTAGCATGGCAGACTGGTATATAGAATCACAGTTTTCATACATTAAGGTTTATGGAAGCTCTACTCCCCCATATGCTCTGCCACAGTTCTTGCCAGATAAGATAGTATGTCGCGAGATCGCCAGGAAAAATGTACTTGGTGGGATAAGAAAAGAGATAAAAGGAGTATCGAATAAGGTATGGCCACCCTTTCCCATTCACATTCATACATATTCTTTATTAGATTTCGGCCATGCCAGAGCAGAGGCCATGGCCTTAGAAGAAATGAAATTAGTAGACATTGAGTTTAAGAGACATGACCCTAATAGGGTTGTGAGTAATCACATGACGAGTTGTGGTATGAAGAGATATGAGCACGAAGACTCACCTCATGATGAAATATTCTGAGGAGTGAGGTCCTACTCTGAATTCTTACGTTGGATTGAAGCTTTGTTGCCCGGAGATACGATCGATCTCTATAAATTCCAGGAGCACCGGAGAAGTTGCCTCCCCAAAGTTTTACAGGGCAGAGCCTCAAAACCTCTGGGTACATAGCAAGTAGAAACTAAAGGTCCAACAGATGTAAACCCTAGAAAACAAGAGACTCAGGAAAATAAAGAGGAAAATGAGACCTTGAATCAGGAAGATGAGGTCCCCAACCAAGAAGAGGGAGACCCAGAGATAGTTACACCAAGCAAACAGGTCAAAGGTCAAGTAGAGATACCCTCGAAAGGGGTAGGTGACATACCGTTGCTCAAATCAAGCGAGCCAGCCACAAATGCTACCTTGAAACAATCATTCAAGGAAATCGACAACCCCATTGCATTCGTCATGCCCTTACAATTCACAATGGGAGACCCCGATGCAGAGCTAATATTCAAAGAGGATCTAACACCTATCTCTGTAGAAGAATTACCTCCTAGCGACTTATTTTTTGGCAAGAAAAGGAAGGTCGTGGTGAAGAAATAAACATACCAAAGAGCAGGCGCAACAGCTAAAAGATACAAGATTCTAATGGATGGAGAAGCTTTGGAAGAGGAAGAATTCGCTGATGAGATAGAAGGAACATTGGGGGCTTATGAAACAACCAACCAATATTTAGTTGGACCTTTGAAGGCATGGTTGAAACAAAAGAATCTGTTAATCAACAAATTGCAAGCTCAGATAGCAACAGTAGAGGCGAATTACAAGGACGAGACAAAAAAATATCTTGAGCAAGCCAAAGTAGCTGATAAACAAGAAATTGAACAACTCAAGTCTGATTTTGAGCAGATCTGTTAGTGGGCACAAATAATCTAGACACAGGTAAATCAACAGGAGGAGCTAATAAAAAAGTTGTAATCCAAATTATTTTCTGTTGAAATCCAGGTCATAGATGTAACGACATTCCAATCCCAGGCCACGTAAATACGAAAGAGGGTAGAAGTATCTCAACGGGATCTACTGCTAAAGTAGAAACCATCCAAAATCATTTTCAAACAATATAAAAAGAACTAAAGGATATCTCCTTGAGAGAAAGAGAAGCTGGGGCAACTCGGGTTGCTTTCCAAGAGGCTATTATAGCAACAACAAAAGAAGAGATGGCCATCAGTTCCAGGTTTTCTATCCTAGAGAAAACTAGAGATAACATCTTACTGAAGGCGTGGGAGCATAATATATCCAAGAGCAGAAAAAGAGCTAAATATATGAGGGATGCTTGTGAAGAAACATTCGGCTTGATAAATAAAAATTTGTTAGATCTCGATAAGGAAAGTAGTGCTGGAACACTGGGCAAAATGAACATAGCTAAACACCTGCTAGACATCAAGGAAAATGTAGAAAAGGAACAAGCCGAATTATCCTAGATAAGTCAGGTCAACATTTCCCAAGTGGATAAATGGTTAATAAAACCAATCTTACAATTTTGGTCTATCATCACAGAAGACCGACAAGTAGGAAAAAGGTTTCCACAGTTGGCAAAGAATTGTTACACTTTCGAGGCAAACAGCCAAGCAGAACCTTCCAAATTGATAGCCCAGTTGATACAAAGGTGTGTCAATTGTATTGAGTAGGGGAAAGGGCAGACTTCTGGAGGCATATAGTAATAGATGTTTATTCCATTCTATTTTTGGATCTAGAGAACAAGAAAAGAAGATGCCCTGCTTGCATGGAAGAAAACAAGGGACGAGGAAGTGAAACACTTCACTTTTCCATTTGTAACTAAAATTTTTAGAATGATTACAATTCGAAGCGTTTTAATATTGTATAAATACACATTTTAAAGATAGAATAATGGCTTTTTTTTCGGGGGCTGATTGTAACAGAGAAATTTTCTTTCACCAGAATTAATACAAAATCAATTTGGAGACTCTAGATTCTGTGAAGACTAAGTTATGTGTTTCCTCTACTAT
The DNA here is from genome assembly GCA_010110895.2 of Picea sitchensis. Lineage (NCBI taxonomy): Eukaryota > Viridiplantae > Streptophyta > Pinopsida > Pinales > Pinaceae > Picea > Picea sitchensis. The sequence goes on from SNQJ01S0121109.1 coordinate 19,906, forward strand.
TTCGCATCTGATTTAATTTCTTATATATATCTTTGATGAATTCTTAGCTGCAATTTAGTACAACCTCTACTGTGGTGATCAATTATTTTTAGTCATCTAATCGTTTACAGTCTTTCCTCTGTATCGACTATCAGTAGGTACAAGACCTCTGAATTATTTAGATCTCTATATCTTATGCTTCATTAAAGATTTCATTGTCTATTTTATTCTTCTGTCACAAGATGAGATTCTTCCTTGATTGAAGCCTCACATTGTCAACAACTTCATGTTTTCTTTCATTTCATGCATGACTTTTCAAAGTTAACTCGGTTACGGGAAAAGGCCTTTGGATTTGTTATATTATTATTTTGAGTTTGGGAATCTTTATCATATAATCTAAAAGTGAAACAACAACCTAAAAAGCAACAAAACCTTTAAAATTATGTTCCTTCATGACTGTACTTGTTGCAAGATAGCCCAACATTGAACTTGGTCTCTCATATCAAACTAGCATCACTTTAAACCTTTTTGATAACATCCTAAAAACTTCCACCACCCAAGTCGAACTTAAACATTCATGGGCAGCCATTGAACGAGACATAAGTGTTCAGGAACAGCTGGAAGCCAGACATAGACAATTCAGAAACCATCCATAGCTTCTTTTCATGAGAGTTGTTTTTCCTTCCTTTTATATCATACACCCTCTTTTTGGATGCCTAGACTCTATACTTTATAGCCTTAAGTACAGACTCTGGAACAACAGTTAGTACAACTAGCCACTGACACCAAAAGAAAAGTAGCAGTGGTCATACCATCTTGCCAATTCATTATGGATGTATTACCCACCCAGACTACCCTTAACATACTTCCCCTAGGATCTTATGACCTATTTGTTGGTATGGGCTGGCTAGCTACTTATAAAACTAAGTTGTACTGTTAGAAAAAAACCTTAGAATGTGTAAATGAATAAGGGATAAATATAACCCTTCAAGGGATTCAGAAGCCTATCTCAATGAGAGGAATATCAACCCTTCAAATGAAAAAGTATTGTATAAAGGGATGTCCTCTATATGCAATACAGGCGTTGGAATATGTTGAGGATGACAAACCGAACCTAGAGGACCACCCCATATTAAGAGAGTATAGAGACATGTTTCCAGAAGAAGTATCGATTCTAATTCCATGAGAGACATTGAATTCTTGATAGAACTTGCACCAGGAGCAGTGCTAGTGTCTAGGACACCCTATAGGATGAGTACACCTGAGCTAGTTGAGCTCAAGATACARCTAAAGGAAATGATGGACAAAGGCTACATTCGGYCCAGTGTGTCTCCATGGGGAGAACCAATCTTGTTTGTGAAGAAGAAATATGGCACACTCTGACTATGCATAGATTATAGACAACTCAATAAGACAACCATAAAKAAAAAGTACCCCTTACCAAGAATCGATGACTTGYTCAACCAATTAGGGGGTKCTTCCATTTCTCAAAAATTGACTTAAGATATGGATACCATCAAGTCCGAATCAAGGATGAAGACATCCACAAAACAACCTTCAGGACTTGATATGGTCACTATGAWTTTTTGGTGGTGCCATTTGGATTAACCAATGCTCCCACCACTTTCATGTGCTTTATGAATAATGTACTCATCAAATTCCTARACAKATTTGTATTGGTTTTCATTGWTGATATCCTAATATAGTCCAAGAACATAGAGGAGCATGAGGAACATATTAKACTTTTACTTCAATTACTAAGAGAGTATCATTTCTACGCTAAGTTTARCAAGTGTGACTTTTTCCATAAGCAAGTCCATTACTTAGGCCATGTTATTTCTAAAGAAGTGGTGGYAGTAGACCCTGACAAAATAAGATCTATTATGGAATGGCCTASTCCAAAGGATGTATCTGATATCAAATCCTTTATGGGCTTAGTAGGATATTATAGAAGGTTTATAAAAGGAATTTCCAAGATTGGTTTTCCAATCACTGCCCTTCAAAGAAAGAGGGTTAAATTCACTTGGACATCAGAATGTGAAGAAATTTTTCAGGCACTGAAATACATTCTAACCCATGCACCCATGCTGAATACTGCAGACCCTGATAATGACTTCCTTGTGTGTACAAATTCCTATAAGGAAGGACTCAGAGGATTCCTTATGCAAGAAGGACGTGTAATTTGCTATGAATCCAGAAAATTGAATGAGCATGAAATCAATTATGTGACCCATGATCTAGAGTTGGATTCTATAGTGCATGCTTTAAAAATTTGGAGGACTTACCTCCTAGGTAGGATATTTGTACTTATGACAAACCATTTTGGGTTAGGCACCTATTTGATCAACCAAAACTCAATGCTAGACAAGCTAGATGGATTTATCTCCTTAGTGAGTTTGATTTTGAAATCAAACACATCAAAGGAAAGGAAAATAGGGTGGTTTATGACCTTAGAGTAAGTGTAAAAATGATTCACCTGGCAATGGTGAGCACCTATGAAAGGGATGTCAGGGAAAGAATCACGAATGCACAAGAAACATATGCATTCTTCAAGACCATGACATCATACCTAAAATAAGAGCCCACAAGGCTAAAGTATGAAGGCTATTAGATGTTGGATGAAGGTATGTTGACTTACAAAAATAGATTGTATATCCCAATTTGTGATGACTTGAAGAGATTTATAATGGAAAAAATGCACAAGATACCATATATTGGTCACCCAAGATATCAGAAAATGATCACGACCACTAGGAAACAATTCTATTGGCCTGGATTGAAAAAGGACATAGCTGATTATTTAGCTAAGTGTCTAGAATGACAGTAAGTTAAGGCAGAACACGGGCACCCAACAAGGTTGTTACAACCTCTACCAATTTAAGAATGGAAATGGGAGACCATCTCCATGGATTTCATCACCGGATTACCAAAATCAGCCAAGCAGAATGATGCCATCATGGTAGTGGTGGACAAATTGAGCAAGCTTTCTCACTTCATACTTGTCAAATCAACTTGCAAGGAGATAGATATTGCCAACATTTTCATGAAGGAGGTATTGAGACTGCATGGCATGCCTAGGGATATCGTATCTGACAGAGACACAAAATTCACTTCAAGCTTTTGGAAATCCTAGATGGTTGTTTTTGAGAATAAATTGTTGTTTAGAAAATCCTATCACCCTAAAATTGATGGACATACAGAAAGAGTAAACCAGATATTAGAAGACATGCTAAGAATTAATGTAATTCATCAGCCTAAGAAGTGGGAAGAGTACCTGCCACTGGTATAATTTTCCTAAAACAACGACTATCAAGAGTCACTGAAGATGAGCCCTTTCGAATCCCTCTATGGTAGACAATTCAAGACTCTAGTCAACTGGAGTAATCTAGTGGATAGAATTACAATCAGACCTGACATGCTGAAATAAATGGAACAACAAGTGATTCAGATAAAGAAAAATCTGAAAAATGCTCAGGATAGATAGAAGAGTTATGCCGACAAAAAGAGAACTCCCAAAGAGTTCAAGACAGGAGACCATGTCTATCTCAAAGTTATTCCCAGGAAGAGTTCCCTGAGAATAGGAGATTATGCCAAGCTAGCACCTCAGTATTTTGGACCCTTTGAAGTCTTAGATAGAGTGGGACATGTAGCCTATAGGATAAAACTCCCTCCCATAGTAAAGGCACATAATTTTTTCCATATTTCATTATTGAAGAAATATGTACATTATTCTAATCATATAATTGATTGGTCTGTGATCTAGGAGGAGTCGGAGGGAGAATTCCTGCCAGAACCTCAATGCATAATAGACATGAAGGAAACTCCACTCAGGAACCAAACCATTTCATAAGTCAAGGTGTAGTAGAAACACTTTGGCCCAGATGAGGCTACGTGGGAAATGGAGGATGCCATGAGACATCAATATCCATTTATATTCACTTCTATATATACAGAGCATGTTGACAGATAGAACATAAAGGATGATGTTCCTTTAAGGGGGAGGGAATTGTAACACCCTTTTTCCCCCAGTTTGTAAATATAACTATATGGGCCAAGAGACTATGGAAAACTCAATATGTGTGAATGTTTTATTTGATGGAAATTTGTATAAAAGTTCAATGAATGTAAATTATGTTATTTACAAGAAAATGGATGGTGGCATAGGGGCAGACCCATGATTCAATGCTTCAACAACACACCAAAAAAACCCTAACTATCGGCCCTTTCGGCAACACCTGCTAAGCAGGTGAAGTCTCACCCGAGGTAGAGGTAGGGGGGCTTACAAGACTCGGGTGTCTGTAACCAAGATGGGACACAAATATTTGATTACAACACTTCGTAAGGTACTGTTGATGTGGATTAAATCCCTTGACTCAACAGTAGGAACCAAACCCACCATCAAGGCCCAATTAGACTCTGTAGTGTTTAATATGGAATGGTTCTCCATATCTTGCGATGCAGCCAATTTATTGATGGAATTTGTGTTTTCTTGTGAAGGCTCTTCCTTTAGTTAGGATTTTTCTTTTCTCTATTTTATCTTGGGTGGGGCTAGTATGAGAGACGAAATCCAGTATAAACCAACTTGACAAGTAACAGGATTGAGTTTTAACTACTGGGAAGAGGCTAAGCTTGGGACAACCTGTTGCTCAAACATACAGATAGTGATTCTATGCCAAAGGGCCTAGTACTAATACATTAAAAAAATGAGCATCCAATTACTGTCTAAGAAAAATAATTAACAGAAAGAAAACACATATGTAATCAAGGTCACGGTAAGCAAAATAATTCATCTACCATAACATTCATCACATAATAACACAACGATTTATCTTCATCATTAAAGAAAAGAACATCAAATCATTGCACCTGATAACTTGACAACATAATTAATTACTCTTACTCATTTACTGCATCATTCATGGAGTAGGATAGGAAGTAGTTCTTCTCCAAGTCCAATCACATACATCTGATGAAAATAGCTTGTCTTTGGTCCAGAAGGACTTCTCAAATCATAGCAGTCTCAAAATAATTCTTAACAACCAAAAAGAAATATTTCTTACAACAACCATCGACCCTGAATAATTGGTCGATGTCCTTATTTATAATATAAAATTCAACTGAAATTAACGACTAAGTACAGTTTGAACCAAACAAAAATGGCCATGTGGTGTTATCATCCAACAGTTTCTTTAACAGTCCACCAGAAATATTTCTTGAAAAGGATGAATTATTTCATATTCAAACCAGTTGATAAACAGATATTCACAAGTTTGAGCCCATGGGAATCTGTGTTGTTCCATTGGGGCAACATATACTCCTCTGATATCCACTGCATGTGCTCAGTACTTTACCAAACTGGAGTTCAGCTAGTGTAGCATGGTTCGAGCTCTGATCAGGTGTTCTGCGAATTGTTGCACTTGCCCTGGACTTGCATCGGTTATCTTTGCGCGCTCTTCAGCCCATAGTGAGTCTTGTTCGGCATACAACTTGAACAAATCACTCATGTCGGTAGATTCATCAGGAGTGCCAAACTTGGGGAGCCCAAAATCCTTCATTGCTCCGATGATTCAGCTTCGATGTTTCTTTGGAGTTCATCGACGAGGCCATAGGATGAGCTCTATTCGGTAGTCAGGAGGATTTTTCCAGTAATCAAGGTAGAGGTAGTTTAGTGATTAAGAAACCTATGATAAGACATAAACAAACCGAAAATATTAACGCGTACCTGTGTATCTCACTAGTCTTAGTCGTTTAATACTTACATGATCCCAGTCGCTTCTTTGAATGACCTGTGATGACATAGCCAAAGCCGCCTCTCCTCTTTGGTTTAAATGAATTATGTCATCATTCCATAGGGTAGAAAATCAAGTAGGATAGACATGAGCGTCTAAACCATCATAGTAATCACTTGACCTTTGGGGACGAAAGGAGATGTTGGAGATGAGTGTGTGCGTGTATGCTCCCAAAAGGTCGGATACCATAAAGAGAGATTTGTTAAATGACTCCAGAATATGTATTATCAAGCGTGCCAAACATCATTCATCAATAATGGAGGTTCATAAGTTTAAAAATATCGAAAGGATTGTACCACACGTTCCCTACAACTTTGATCGACGACATTTACATGTTCTAGATTGCATCCATAGAGCATCTGTGGCACGTCGAGTCTTCAAAACATCATGTCGTGAGGTGCAAGTGTTTTATTAGCACGCTCTATTTCGCTCCTTCGTTTCTCTATAAATTCCAGGAGTTTTTTGGGGAATTCTATGCATATGCCGAGCTTATATTCTCTAGAATTCTTGTCTGGTGAGTTTATCTTGGCGAAGTCCCGCGTAGTAGTCCTTTATCACCCGCAGACGCTCGAGTCCCTACGCTGTTGCAATATGGGATCCCCTTCAAACATGGGACGAGGTCTGCGAGGTAGCCGAAGTGCCAGGTCCGAGCCCCAGTGTGCTTAGGACTCTTTCTTATTGGCTTCTTGTGTCCTTGAAACTCCAACAGGAGGTACAGGATCTTTCTTGGAGACGGTGTCAGCGTTCCTAGTGGATATTGGGGTGGAAAAAGGTATGTCTGAGAGAGGTATTCTAGGAAATGTGCCTTCTCAGAAGCGGAAACCAAGGAGAAGAGGAATGCCTAGGAAATATATGGGAAAAGGAGAGGAGGACCACCTCCCAGTCGAGCTGAGTGTACATCCATCCCCTGAGGGGTCTGCGATGCTTACCAACTAGTCGGAGCTGATTGGGACTACTGGTAGAGGAAGCGGGAGATGAAAGGAAAGGGAAAAAGAATCGGGTCTTCCCATCGAGAGTCTTTCTCAGCAGTTATAGTGGGCCCAACTTGTAATAGCTTAACTCTACCAAGAGAATAGAGATTTATAGATCCAATTGGCAGAAAAGAACCAAGAGGTATCGGTGTTGCAGGGTCATGAAGGTAGCACAGTTTGGCTCCAGATACGGCTTCGAGAAGAGAAAGATACAATTGTGCAATTGCACGATGCACAGAGGATGATAGCGAAAGAGGAGCAAATGACATTACAAGGTGCGAAGGACAGTCTGAGAGAGGACCAGTGCACAAGAGATACATAGTGGGTGGGTTCTTGCCTTGCGTCCTTGGAAGTGTCACTTGAAAATTTTTTCTCTCTTTTGTAAGGGTTTTATATTCTTACTACGACGAGGCCAGTTAGATGGTTTGTCAGGGTTGTCTACTTGTATGTAAACCAAGCCTAGCGGGAGTTTTGATTGTATGAATAATTTGAAAGTGTTTTGAATGTATCATGCTCCTTTCATATGTGAATTAAATGTGTCTTCTTATTCAAATTTCTTTGGGATCATCATGGGATTTTATAAATGTTATCATTGCATTTTTAGATTCATTGATGTATTCTCTGTTAAAACTTCCGATATCGATTGATGTTAACGTGGCGTTATTAACTGGGGGTCATTAAAATATCTAAACATAAGGAGAGCACCCAGCTAGTGGGTAGGAAATGCACTTGGGGACCTCATACATGTCGAAAGAACATAACGGGTTAGGTACAATGGTTGTTGATGCTTGGATGGCATCGGAAAAAGTAAAATTAATGCATGGTTTTCTTTGCAGGCTAACACATTATAACGTTTTCAATGCCGAAATTGTATCGAGGGTCAGCAATGTCACTTTCCATTTGCGCGGCGCTTACAGTTATATTTATCTTTCTAAGCTGAATGGATCAGTCTTCATAAAGATACTTCCTGAGGCTTGTTCGTAGAAAATAAATTCTTTCATCGGCCAACGCCGATGAAGGTCGACACTCGACTACTTTGACTTCTCAAATGATTTTTTTGCCATCTGTAACTTTCACTAATGTCGAACTTCTTAAGCAAGTTGGGAAAAATTATGGGTCGTCGATTTATTGAGTAGTAGTTAAGTCTCTTTCAGATTTAAGATGACTCTTTGTTGTATGTTCAAGTAATATTTAATTAATTCAATCATGAAACATATAAGATAAGCGAAGGTATCAGTTTCATACTGACGTGACAACAGTCAATGCAAAAGATCGAGTGGTACCCAAAAAAAGGAAATGGTCATAGACTTTTTTAGGGTGTGTTGAGTGCTCAACAAATGGCGATTCATTGGGCGAATGGAGAATCTTCGTTCCTCTTTAGTTTACCTYAATGTATTAYCGAATCACAAAGTAGATATCTCTGACATTTRTTTTATTCGTATTAACTGAGGTTATTTTTATTTATTTATTTTTATATATTTTATTATTGGAAGTATTGTTTTAGGGCTTGGCCATTCAATGGGAGGGAATCAGGTTCCCCTCTCATATTCTGTCGCTGGTAAGTGCTTTCCCCGATCTTCTCACCCACCTGGAAAGGTCCAATCCACATGTTCTAAAATTTAGAATGTTTCCCCTTTGGTTCATTTGCTCTGTCCCATTTTAGGACCAAGTCTCCTACTTCAAAATTCTTCTCTTTAGATTTATGCTTATCAAACCATCTTTTCACTATCTATTGGTGAGCTAAGAATTTTGACTTAGAATTTTCTCTCTCTTCTTCTAGCATGAGCAGAGTGTTGATTCTTTGTTGCATGGTCGGCAATGGTTCCTCGTTGGAATATTGGTCCAATTGAAGAGATGACATATAGAGCTCGTTTGGGAGGATGGCTTCTTGTCCGTAGACCAAAAGTATGGGGAATTCCCTACAACTTCTTTGGGTGTGACCCTATCATACCATAGGGAATTGTGAAGTTGGTTATGCCATTTTCTTTGGTTATCTGTAACTATCTTCCTTAGTATCCTTACCAGGTTCTTATTAGTTGATTCCGCCACACCGTTTCCCTGAGGGTAGTAATTTGCAGAGTACTTGATTATGATTCCTTTGTCCAGAGAAAAAATTGTTAATAGGGTAGAAGAGAAGTAAGCTTAATTATCAAAGACCATAACAAAGGGGACCCCAAACCTTGTGATCAACTATTGTTCTATAAATTGGATTACTACCTTCTCATTTACACGAGTCAGAGGAATGGACTCTCCCCATTTTGTAAAATAGTCGGTGGCAGTAAGAATGTACTTTTGGAGTTTTGAATAGCTAGGAATAATTTCTCCTATGATATCCAACCCCCACTGTTCAAAAGGCCTAGAGACATTCAAAGGATGAAGTGGGACAACTGCCATTTTCTCCTTTCTAGTGCTTGTTTGACAAGTCTTACAGTTCCTAGTGTAAGTATGAGCATATTTGAACAAGGTGGGCTAGTAATAGCCGGCTCTTAGAATCTTATGAGCGGTGGTCTTTCCTGCAAAATTTCCTCCGGCGGGGCCGTCATGGAGTTCTTTTAGCACTTTGTGAGTGTCTTCTCATTCGCGACATCTCAATAGTACCCCATCATAGTTGATCCAGAAGAGCACCAAATTTATAAGGCGATACGGTGCAGATTTTAACCTTGGGGCTCTCCTTTCCCTAGGGTTGAGGTTCTTAGGACAAGTCTCGTGATGTAGAAGATAAGTTAAATCCTTGTACCAGGAGCCTTGTCCTAGGGATATTTATGCTACTTCGCCACACCATAGTGCTATTTCTTTTTCCCACCCGGAATCTTCAATTGCTCGATCCTGGGCTTCGACTGCGAGCTTTCACAAAACTTGTCCTTTTACTATTTTGGTAGGTTTTATATCTATATCAAATTCTTGGACTACTTCCATCCAATTTCCTCTTCTTTCCCCCATTTCTTGTGGGGTAAATAGGGATCAGACCGTAGGGTGCTGCGCAACCACCTTAGTGTGATTATTGAGGATGTAAGACCTAGAATGCTTTACTTCCTTATAGATCGCATAGGCCTTATTGTATATGGCAGGGTAATTGAGCTCCGCTCCTTGAATATTGGTACTCATAAATGACATTAGGGATTCATTTTTGTCATCATCCTTCTGAGTCAAAATCGCAGCTAGCAATTGGTCGGAGGTGAAAGTATAAAGGTTAAAGTCTCTATTGAAATCGAGACTTCGCAACACTGGGGCCTGGGATATGGAAGCTTTGATATTGTTGAAATAATATTTTCGTTCATCATCCCACTTAAATTTGGCATCCTTGCGAATCATCTTTTGTAATGGTTTGATGATTTTGACGAAGTCAGGAGTGAATTTCCTCACAAAATTAATTTTCCCAAAAAAGGACTACATTGCTTTCTTGTTATGGGGTAGCGAAAGTTGATCTATGGCCTTAATCCTTTCAGGGTCTATGTGAATCTCGGCTTGAGATATAATGTGACCTAACAACTTGAATTCCTCGACACCAAATATAGTTTTCTTAGGGTTCAAAGATATACCGTATTTCTGACACCTTTCGAAAATCTGAGTTAAGTGTTGGATGTGTTCTTCTCTATTCTTAGAATACACTGTTACGTCATCTAAATATACTACCACACACTTATTGATAAGTCCACTAAAGGCCATGTCCATGGCCCTTTGGAAGGTTGCTCCTACGCTGATTAGCCCGAAAGGCATGCATTTATAAGCGAAGGTTCCCCATTTGGTTCGGAAAATGGTTTTCAAACGATCTTCCTCTGAAACCAACACTTGGTTGTAGCCTGAGAAATCGTCTAGTAGAGAGAAAATATTCGAGCCCGACATGGTTTGTAAGAGTTTTTCCATTGACGGCACTGGATAATTGTCCTTTTATGAAGCCCTGTTGAGGTTTCAAAAATCTACGCATAGTCAGATTTCTCCCAACTTTTTCCTTACCGGAACAAGATTTTCCACCCAGGAAGAATGCCTAACCTGGAAAATTATCTTCGCATATAGAATCTTCCTTAATTCCTGATACATGAGAGTTTCTAGAGACAGGCGATACTTTTGGAGCTTTTACTGAAAAGGTTTTACTTCGAGCTTCAACAGGATGGTGTGTTGAATAATGCGGGTATCATATGTTTTCAAATCCTTATAAGACCATGCGAACACATCCTATTATTGTATAAATAGTTTGAGATAGGCTTTGCTTTCTTCCTTAGATATAGTTTTGTCGAGATTCACCTTCTTTGGGTTTTCTGGGGTTCCAAGATTTACAGTTTTGTGGAGGGGACAGGAGCTACCAGTCTTTGCATATTTTGGTCCTTTAAATCGTTCCTTCAGATCAAAAAGATTCTCTAGATTAGCTATCCCCTTAGGGATTGTGTGAGCCTTTGATTTATCCATATGTTGTTCTGTTCAAGGATCGGTTTCCATTGGTTTCTCTTGGAGCTCTTCATCATAAATAGTGAGATCTTTGAAATTGTCTTGGTTGGTTAAGAAGTTTATGATCTTTTCATCTCCCTCAAAGACTTTCCAATTAGAAATGTTATTAGGTAACGATGGTTTGTAGAGTAGTTCTACAGTGAATCGGGAGGCTTCATAATCTTCTAAAGGCAACAGTCTAGAAGCGCCTGTGGCTAAGGAGTCGACAATAATATTATTTTCTCTAGGAATCACAATGATATTGAAAGCCTCAAAGCATTGTATTAACCTATGCACCTCCTGCTGGTAGTTCTTAAGATGAGGCAAATTGCAATGTATAGTATTCCTTACTTGTCTAACAATAATCTCAGATTCTCCGAAAACTTTCAATTCTTTGACATCTAGATCTATGGCTTTCTCTAACCCTTGTACTAGAGCTTCATACTCGACATTGTTGTTGGTACATTTGAATTCTAGTCTACAGGATAGGAAATGATGTTTACCTTTATGGTCAATGAGAATGCACCCCGCTTTTGACCCTTCTTGTGATTTAGATCCATCAAAATAGAGGGTCCAAATTGGTGAATGACAATCACTCCTTTCTCTTCCCTCTTTAATGTTTTGTTCCCCGATCTTTTCTTCCACAAGTCTTAGAATAGGGTTTTGACAGAAGAGGCAGTCTCCTATCGACATCAGTGATTCTTCTTGAAAAATCATTTCGGAGTTTTGGATAAATGGAACATTGGATAGGAGAGGAGAAAAGTTCCCGAAATGGTAATCACAAGAATAATTGCCCAATACGGGAAAGTCTGTAGATGCGAGTTCATTCGGGGTTTCTAGATCAGTGACCATATGCTTCAGATATTTCTCCCTATCGATATTGATCATGTTATTATATCCCTTCAGTGGTAGCCAAAGGTGTGCCCAATATGTACTAAAATATCCATTCATCTTTTCAGACCAATCTCGGCTCAACAATAACCCATATGCCTCTGGGATATCTACCACAATGATGTCAATCACTTGCACAAAATTAGGATGTGTCACTATCCTGATCATCACATATTTGAGGTCTCCCATGACCTTGACCTGACTGTTTTTTAATTGTATGACATGCTTATCACTTTTGAGAGGGACAACACCTAATTTATTACAAATGGCCAAGGGAATCACATTGGAGGACGCCCCAGAATCTACCAAGCAATTCTGAAGGTTCCTGTTGAAGACTTCGAACGTCAAGAGGAAAGGTGGGACAAAGGGATTTTCCCTCCTATCTCCTGAACAGGTGTTCACAGTTGGTTTTCTCACCGGATCGGTGGAAGAAAGATTTATTTCCAGGTCACTTGTTATCATCAAGTTTTCTATGGAGCTCAGATCCTGCAACAGAAAGTCTTTCTCTTGGGGAATATTACACATGTCCATAACGGATATATTGGCCCTTAACTTTTTCAAATATTCGACCACGTTATAATCTAGTTTGGGTGATTCCTAGGTATCAATGCTTATAGGTTTCTTCTCGAAGGCAAAGGGCATTTTCAGATGATCAGGAGTTAACTTACTTTGCGAGGCTCGGGTGGTGTCGGTGTCTTTCAATCCAGGTTGACCCTTACTACGCATCTATATAACCGAAAATTTTGGGGGTCGTTCCTGTGACTCAAACAGGTCGTTGGACGGCATGATCAGGTCGGGATCCCATATCAGCATGGTTGTGTCTCGTGGTGGATCAATCTCTTCTTGATTGGTAATATTGATAGCTAAACTACTTCGTTGTTCAGTTAGGCAGACTTCATATAGGAATCGATTGGCCATCAAATTCATGGTGTGTTCCCATTGAGGGAATTTTATTTCAAAGTGGCTTTCCTGGTGATAAGTGCAGAAAGAATCAGATGAAACATTCCCTAGATCAATATTTATGTTGGCTGGGGGAGGTTCAATTGCTTTGAACAACGAGTTTCTTTTAAAGAAAGGCTTATATGTCCTTTGGCCTAGGTTTCCTTCTCCTGCATTTATTTTCATGTCTATGATCTTGTTTGTTAATTTCTTAACCATGCGTTGTAGATATTCTATGTCTCCATTACCCTTGTCGAGAGTTGATTCAATTTGCTTCCTTGATGGTCTAGCCAAAAGGAGTCCTCTCCTAGGAGGGGGTTGGGTTTCTCTTTTCATCAAAGGGACCTGGCCTTCTTTACATCCTTTCATCTAGAATTCTATCGTCTTGGCCTCTTCAAAATTTTCTGCAAGGGTTTTCTTAGCGACCCTTTTTATGAACATAGAAATAGAAGCAGGAAGCGCGTTGGCATAAACCTCTATTTGCAACTCTTGAGTTGGTTTCGTCGTGGGTTGGAATTTGTTTAATATGGTCGTGAATAATTGATTAAAAAATTTGACCCTCTCTTTCGGGCTCATGGTGTCCACGAATAGCTCAACCATCAGAGCTCACGTGGTAGTTTCCTCTTCAAATTTTTCTAAAAAGTCCTTCTGGAACTTGGTCCAGCTGGTTATGGATCCTACTGGCAGATTAAAATACCACGTGGAAGTCGAGTTCTTAAATGTGTATGGAAAGAGACTACAGACTACGTCTTCATGTTGAACATTCATAATCCTTATCGTGAGTATGAACTTCTTGATACGATCTTTAGGTAAACCTGAAGTTTTGGGATCGTACTTGGGGAGCATATTTTTCGGGTGCCGAGGAAGATTATGTACCCATCCGAGGACGGCCACGACATCTCCGACCAACCAAGGTTGGTTGTCTTGAAATGGGATTTCCCTTTCCTCCTCATGATAATTATTACCTTCCATATCTTCAGAATCCAATTTGAGCTCCCTTCTTTCGAAAAATCACTTGGCTCAGAGATGTTGGCGGCTGGCGTTTCAAGTATTAGATCAAGAGGTTCTTGGATTTTGGTAATCGTGAAATCTATTAAGTCTTCTATGGAGTGTAAGAAAACTTCGTCAGGAGTGCTAACCACTGGTCTTCTTTGTTTTTTTATTTGAGGGAGGATGGGATTTAAGGAAAATGTGTCAATTTGCTAGGCGTAGACTCTAGTGATTCTCCTGAACTGATTTACTTCCCCGTGAGGAAGAGCATAAGGTATTTCAGGGTGAAAAGGTTCTTCCTCAAGATGGGGTGAGTTATCCATTTCAAGAATGCTTAGTGTGTGTGGGTTGTCTCATGAGGGACTAGCCATGCATGTGGGCCGTTACAAATCTGTAGGTTGTTCAAAATACTATATGAATTATATACTCAACCATTCATTATCAGGACCTTCTAGCTCCAAATATGTTGATGGGGCTTAAATCCCTTGACTCAACAGTATGATCCAAACCCTCCATCGAGGCCCAATTAGACTCTGCATCGTTTAAGATGGAATGGTTCTCCAGATCTTGCGATCCAACCAATTTATCGATGGGATTTGTGTTTTCTTATGAAGGCTCTTCCTTCAGTTAGGATTGTTATTTTCTGTATTTTATCTTGGGTGGGGCTAGTATGAGAGATGCAAGCCAGTATAAACCAACTTGAAAAGTAACAAGATTGATTTTTAACTATTGGGAAGAGGTTGAGATTGGGATAACCTGATTCTCAAACATGGAGACAATGATTCTATGCCAAAGGGCCTATTACTAATACATTAACCAAATGAGCATCCAATTACTGTCTGAGAAAACTAATTAATAGAAAGAAAACACATATGTAATCAAGGTCACGGTAAGCAAAATAATTCATCTACCATAACATTCATCACATAATAGCACAACAATTTACCTTCATCATTAAAGCAAAGAACATCAAATCATTGCACCAGATAACCTCACAACAAAATTAATTGCTCTTACACATTTACTGCATCATTCATGGAGCAAGATAGGAAGTAGTTCTTCTCCAAGTCCAATCACATACATCTGATGAAAATAGATTGTCTTTGGTCCAAAAGGACTTCTCAATTCATAATAGTCTCAAAATAATTCTTAACAACCAAAAATAAATAATTCTTACAATAACCATCGACCCTGACTAATTGGTCAATGTCCTTATTTATAATATAAAATTCAACCGAAATTAATGACTAAGTACAGTTTGAACCAAACAAAAATCACCACGTGGCATGATCATCCAATAGTTTCTTTAACAGTCCACCTAAGATATTTCTTGAAAAGGATGACTTCTTTCGTATTCAAACCAATTGATAAACATATATTCACAAGTTTGAGCCCATGGGAATCTATGTTGTTCCATCGGGGCAGCATATACTCCTCTGATATCCAGTGCATGTTCTCGGTACTTTACCAAACTGGAGTTCAGGTGTCATAGAATGGTTCGAGCTCTGATCAAGTGTTCTGTGAATTGTTTTACTTGCCCTGGCCTTGCATCGGTTATCTTTGTGCACTCTTTGTCCCATAGAAAGTCTTGTTCAACATACAATTTGAACACATTGCTTAGGTTAATATAATCATCAGGATTGTCGAACTTGGGGAGCCTAGAATCCTTCATTTCTCTAACGATTCAGCTTCGGTGTTTCTTTCGAATTCTTCGATGAGGCCACAGGATGATCTTTGTTCGGTAGTAAGGAGGATTTTTCCTACAATCAAGGTAGAGGTAGTTTAGTGATTAAGAAACCTATGATAAGACATAAACAAACCAAAAATATTAACGCGTACCTGTGTAGATTGCTAGTCTCAGTTGTTTAATACTTACGTGATCCCAGTCACTCCTTTGAATGACTGGTGACAACCTAGCCAAAGTCGCCGCTCCTCTTTGGTTTAAATGAATTATGTCAGCGTGCCATAGGGTGGAAAATCAAGTACGACCGACATGAGTGTCTAAACCGTCATAGTAATCACTTGAACTTTGGGGCCGAAAGGAGACATCGAAGATGGGTGTGTGTGTGTATGCTCCCAAAAGGACGGATACCGTAAAGAGAGAGTCATTAAATGCCTCTAGAATCTGTATTATCAAGCGTGTCAAACATCTTTCTTCAATAACAGAGGTTCAAAAGTTTAAGAAGATCAGATGGATTGTATCGCACGTTCCCTGCAACTCTGATCGAAAGTGTTTACATGTTCTCAATTGCATCCGTCCAGCAGTTGTGGTGCGTCGAGTCTACAAAACATTATATCACGAAGAATGAGTGTTTTATTGGCACGCTCTATTTCGCTCTGTTTCTTTATAAATTCTAGGAGTTCTATGGGGAATTCTATGCATATGTCGAGCTTATATTCTTTGGAATTCTTGTCTGGTGAGTTTATCTTGGCAAAGTTCTGCGTAGTAGTCCTTTATCACCCATAGATGCCCGAGTCCCTATGTTGTTGAATTATGGGATCCCCTTCAAACATGGGATGGGGTGTGTGAGGCATCCAGAGTGTTAGGTCCTATCCCCAGTGTGTTTGGGACTCTTTCTTATTGGCTTCCCGTGTCCATGAAACTCCAAAAGGAGGTACAAGCTCTTGTTTGGAGATGGTGTCGGCATTCCCAGTGGATATTGGGGTGGAAAAAGGTATGTCTGAGAGAGGTATGCTCGGAAACATGCCTTCTCAGGAGATGAAAACAAGGAGAAGAGGAAGGCCTAGGAAAGATACGGGAAAAGGAGAGGAGGGCCGCCTCCTAGCCGAGCTGAGTGTACGTCCAACCCCTGACGGGTCTGCGATGCTTACCAACTAGTTGGAGATGGTTGGGACTACCAATAGAGGAAGCGAGAGACGAAAGGAAAGGGGAAAAGCACTGGTTCTTCCCTTTGAGAGTCCCGCTCAGCAGTTAGAGCGGGCCCAACTTGCCATAGCTAAACTCTACCAAGAGAATAGAGATTTACGGAGCCAATTGGCAGTGAAGAACCGAGAGGTATCGGTGTTGCAGGGTCGTGAAAGTAGCACAGTTTGGATCTAGAGATAGCTTTGATAAGTGCAAGATACAATTGTGCAATTACGTGAGGCGTAGAGGATGACAATGAAAGAGGAGCATAAAACATTGCAAGGTGCGAAGGACAGTCTGAGAGAGGACCAGCGCACAGGAGATACATAGTGGGTGGGTTCTTGCCTTGCATCCTCAGAAGTGTCGCTTGATAGTTTTTTCTCTCTTTTGTAAGGGTTTTATGTTCTTACTGCGACCGGGCCAGTTAGTCGTGTCGTCGGGGTTGTCTGCTTGTATGTAAACCAAGCCTGGCAGGAATTTTGATTATATGAAGAATTTGAAAGTGTTTTGAATGTATCATGCTCCTTTCAGATGTTAATTAAACGTGTCTTCTTATTTAAATTTCTTCACACTCATCATGGGATTTTATAATTGTTATCATTGCATTTGTAGATTCGTTGATGTATTCTCTGTTAAAACTTTCGATATCGGTTGATGTTAACGTGGTGTTATTAACTGGGGGTCATTAAAATATATAAACATAAGGAGAGAACCCCGCTAGC
>SNQJ01S0121110.1:0-27081 GCA_010110895.2 Picea sitchensis
TCGTACTTCAAGGCTTCACCACCCATCAGTCAGTTATGGGAAATTTAGTAATAATAGATTTACATCATCCACATGCCTTAGCATGGTAATCCTATTTTATGATTAATTACAAGCTGGCAGAAATAAGGATGTTACACATAGTAAAGACTAACGTAACATGAGAGTTTTGCTGAAGTTGAATGTTATGGGGGTCAACGCAATCAAAGAGCAATGATGATTCTATATGTACCATCCGAGACTCCTCATTGTAAAGGTAATGAGAGTCAAGATATTGTTGCCCTTCTGGAAACTATGCTGATGTCAACAGGAAGGGAGGCATGACTCAAAGAAGCAAAGGGATTTGTGAAATAAACTAAGTAATAGATAATATCAGGTACTGACGGGTAACATGAATGAAGTCAAGATGCTATGGGACTCAAGACTTCCCTTGGTTGGGGAATTTTGAAGGATGACTAGCAACAACCGTAAAACTGGATCTAGTGTTAGGGGGACGACTAGATATGGGGTTAAACTGTGCTAGAGGATAAAAAAGTGGACAAACCTAGAGATCATGGGTACATTGACTTGGGATATTCGTGGTTTGTGAATGATGTTAGTATGAAAAAGAGTTGGTGCCCCACCCAAGGGAGACATGGTTTTCTTTTCCACGGAAAAGAAGGCCATTAAGGGTGACATCGAAAAAGTTATGTATATGATGGAAACAAAGGCTTTATACAATTACCAAAGAAATAAAGAATAATGTGGGTTGAGTATACAGATACAGAAACGAGTGCCCCAGTGAAATATGGATTGGCCTGTTAAGGTGCAAGTTTGTGAAAGAAAACTGGTGGAGGGTGAGGGCCCCATGGGTGGGTTTCTGTATTAGGTAAATGAATGGAGGAAAATCTGCAGATGGGAAAACTGATGGTGGATGAGATGGAGGGATAATGAAACTGTGGAGGTGCAGTCAATAGAACTGAGATGATATGACCTAGGATTCCATTGGGAAGGTTAGCAATATGATGAGAAGAAGTATGGGGTTCATTCTCAGAAGTTCATAAGAATATAAGGACTCCCATCCCTAGGGGGTGAAGTCAACATGAGTGTTAAGTTGCTAAGGGGAACTATGAATGGGACAACTCATGTGGGGGAGAGTGCTACCGGTTGACAGTATGAAAATGCGGCAGAGGTAAAGATACTGCAGAGCCGAATGTAAGGACCCTAAAGGTAAATGTCAGAGGGTGTGACTAGGATATAAAATTGGTTTACAGAGGGAATAATTATGTGCTAGTGTCGAACATATACCTGAAGGGGCTGTAAGCTGGTGGAACAAGTACCTCCACACATGAAAACCAAATACCTTGACATGAAAAATATCTGATGATAAAGAACATATAACAACCATTTTATAATTTTGAACATGAGCATACGTACCTGAACGTGATGTGAGAAAAATGTTCCTCCGGGGCCAAGTGCAGATGGTGACCCAGGGAATATGAATGTGTAGATGGCGGGACCAGGATCCTATGGCTGAGAATGAATCAGAAACTAGAGGCTCTGGGCTCTTGTAATAGAGTGTGGAAGTTGGGAAAAAGGGGATATATATGGCTGGTGGGCCCATAACGCCACCTCATTTGTACCTGTCATTGTTGCTGAGCTGACGAGATAACTGTGAGGATATTTTGAGATTGTGGGAGCATGAGGCTACCTATCCGGGAGTGGCGAGAGACAGGTTACTGGGACTATCATCTTGCATTTTGTGAAATTCCTAGTTTTTAGATAGGGGTTCTACATAGGGTAGTACATGGGATTTTAAGGGTAGGGTATTTTAAGGGTAGGCTTTGCAGTTGGCGTAAATTTCTAGGTGGTAGAAATTTTTTGATAGCTTGGACCTTGAGGGGGTCCACCATAATGCCGTTTTGGGAGACAATGAACCCAAGGAGGCACCCGACGTGATGCAAAATACACACTTGAGGGGGTTAAAGTAGATATACTGGTGACATCGTTGAAAAACAATGCGTGAGTCATCTAAATGTTGGGTTCACTTTTTTTATCGAGTAGTGAGGTCATCCAGGTAAGCAAGGATGATGCAAGAAACATCATGAAAAACATAGGTCATGGCCCATTGAAACGTAGCACTGACGTTTTTGAGTCCAAAAGGAATTACGCGATAAGAAAAGGTACCCCAAGGGGTAGTAAAAGAGGTTTTGTACTGATCTACTGGATGGATTTGAATTTGATTATAGTCGGAGAACCCATCCATAAAGGATAGGGCTTCATGGCTGGTGTTATAAACCTATAATTTATAGGATCAACCGTTGATTGTATTTTTTGTCCCTTCAGTGTATTTGACTTGCAGAGACCACTGCAGAAAGAAAAAGAAAGAAAAGAAAAAGAAAATGAGAAAAGAATAAAAGAGGGCATAAAAGAAATTAAATGAAGCCCCATGCAATAACAATGGTTTGGTCCATACAGTCTAAGCAAGGCCAAGTCATTTTAAATTGATGTTGATAGGATTAATGGATAAGCTTGGCTAAAATGTCTAAACTCAGTCAAGTAAATAGGCCAGACAGAGAATAAATTTGACCAAATTGCCAAATCTTGGTCAAATAGCCCCTAGGTAGAGTAATTTCTTAGTCCAAGAGTTTAATCTGGGCTAAATGTCATAGGGAAGTAGGTTAGAACTTAGGTTAGAGCATAGGTTAGTTGTCTTGGTTTCAACAAAACATGCATGATGATCTATGTCGATTCATATCTTTGAAGTTTGAAAGTATGTTACCTGACCCCCATGGTGTCAAAAGAAGGAAAAGTCGTGTAAAGACCGTCATTTCATTTAAACTACAATTGAATTAAAATAATGGATAAGCTTGGCTAAAATGTCTAAACTCAGTCAAGTAAATAGGCCAGATAGAGAATAAATTTGACCAAATTACAAATCTTGGTCAAATAGCCCCTGTAGAGTAATTTCTTAGTCCAATAGTTTAATTTGGGCTAAATGTCATAGGGAAGTAGGTTAGAACTTAGTTAGAGCATAGGTTAGTTGTCTTGGTTTCAAATAAAACATGCATGATGATTCATTCATTCATATCTTTGAAGTTTGAAAGTATGTTACCTGACCCCCATGGTGTCAAAAGAAGGAAAAGTCGTGTAAAGACCGTCATTTCATTTAAACTACAATCAATTAAAACAGAGCGGTAAATTTGAAATTCACTCAATCTAGCATATTCAATCTGGATATTACAATAAATAAATTTATTAACAATTTAATTCAAAGATTCATAACTCTAACCTAAATCGATAAGACTGGCACCATTGTTCCCTCTCGGCTGGAACCCCGCTCCTTAGACACCCCAAAACCATCCACCTTATTGACTAGTACGCCTAGCCCTAGACATCAATGGACGTCCTAGCCATCCGAGCCCAAAACCCTTCAGCCCCCTAATCAGAATCCCATCAGAACTAACTCTCATTCCAACACCTGCAGTTCTCCTCTCCTGGAGAATGCATGAATGAATCCCCCCTTCCATAATCCTTCTCCCTCCTTATGCCTCCTTCCAGCACCTCGCCGCATCTTACTTCACCAAACACCTTATCTCTTTATTAATTCTTTATCCATTCATTTATTTCTTATTAATTGTCTTATCCTTTATTTAATGTTTCCTTTATTGCGATACACGCTATCTCTTATGGGATAATGTTTAACCCATTTAACATTATATTTTATTTTTAACCATTAATTTAATACTTAATCAATTAATGACTCACTTAATAATTAATCATTCATTAACACTTATGTACACTATTTAATAATATCCAATTAGAAATATTATTTATTGATATAAATACAATTTAGATAATCTTTAGGATTGTTATTAAATTAACCATCTTAATAATTAAGGTCATTACATACACCCACCTGTCAAGAAACTTCGTCCCGAAGTTAAGGTATCTTATACAAAGAACAAGAACATGGTTCACACATTCATAATAAGGAACCGACATTATTAGTAAGTGTCAGGAAACCATACATACTAGTGTATATGTACAAGAAATGTATGTGTAGCTAGTACATACAATTCTCGTATATGTACTAATAATCAAACTGCCACCCTTAGTATTTTATGTATGCATCCAATCCACAAGAAGACTAGTCTTTATAAAAGACAACAATCAATAATTGTGAGAATTTCTTGAATTACAATTATTTGTCTAAAATTTCATTTTTAAACAATTGTGGTTTAGTTACATAATAATGAATTTTCATATATATTATTTTCTTCATCAACTCTCGCCACAAGACGATCTCCATATAGTCTCAAATATTCTACTCATCCTTCCTCCCTAACCTACTCTAACCTATCTCCTATCCGTCTCTTCCTCGCTAGACTATCTTGGGAGCTGCCGCCTATACCTACCTAACTCCAAATAGAACTCGTATGGAAGTGTCGCTTATCTCACTCAAGATTCCCTAGCAGGCAACCGACAGCCCTCATCACACCTAATTTGGGAGCTGCGGAACCAAGACCGCCCTCCGTAGACTTCAAGCTCTCGGGAGGATACACTATGGGAAATGCCTCCACCCTCCTAATCAAGTCTAGGTCCACCCTAACAATTTTACTCCACCCTATAATGGAGGATACACTCATAGGAAGCTCACCCCTCCTGTAACAAAACCAGTGGTCACACCCTACAATGGAATTTACAAAGGACACCGTATCGGGCTGGAGGGGTTTTGTCACAATGCTATTTGGTTTTGGGTAGTGTCATACCTGAAATCATACCGACCCACATATCATAGCAGCAATGCATCCAAACCAATATAAATTTCCAAATACAATATTCATACCTATAATGTTTCTACGCTGTCCCCGATATACACTTTCATCATCATATTCCTCGCTATTTTCCATAGCCCATAACCCGCAGATTAGCCCTCGGTAGAACACAAACTCATACATTTATATTGTCATCATGTAATTGTATACTAGCATCATTTCACTTTGGTACTGCACCATAAGTTAACATCAAGTTTTTCAATTAGAAATAGACCTTATAATATCCCATAATTCAATTCCTACACTCCATTCACACAAGATTATCATTTACTCAAACTAAATTGCATAATATCCAACATCATCCAACAACATTTAAACATTCATTCAATTCACATTTTCACAATGTGTCGCATGATATACATCATCATCAATAACATTTATACATTCAGAAGTTTACATCCACATAATAGATCACATTACATACATCATCATCAATAACATTTACACATTCATAAAATTTACATGTATGTAGCGATCGCATCATATACATCATCATCAAATAACATTTAAACATTCATAAAAAGTTCAATCATAAAGTTTAAGAGTATCACTTTTAATAGTTTCATGGTGATTAGAAAATAAAGTATATAGTCCTCGTAGTCCCTGTCTAAGTCAAAAGGTGGTGTTACATACATTCCCACCTTCGGTGAAACATGTTCTCAAGTGGTCAAAATAGTGAGGGATAATATCGGCGTAGTGTTCCTAAGATCTCCTAAGTAGCGGATCCTTGACTATACTTGTCCCACTGGTCTTTAACTTGGTCTACTAGACGGTTTCTCGAAATAGTTTGACTCTACTATTCAATAATATATGCGTAATGTTTATACCGCGAGGGTTCCCACGTCCGACACCGCAATTCCTTCCAATTTAGTTTTCATGTGATTCATCGAACATAATGACGAAACGTATATACATGAAATACACAGAGTTTTATGTAAGTGGGGTGGCGATACGAGACGATAAGTAACGGGTCCAATTTTCTCTTGATCCTCGAATGGTCCTATAAACCGAGGTGACAACTTTGTCCCTTCCGAACCGTATGGTACTCTTTATTAGTCCCGGAGCACCATGAAAACTTGGTCTCCCAATTTATAACTTCTACCGGGTCCTGCGGTGCATCCGTGATAGCTTTATGTTCATCCCAGGTTTCCTTTGTACGGGCCAATCCTAATCACTTGTTCCTCCATTTCCGTAACTCACTCGCCCAACTGCTACTCTGGCTCTTCTAGTCTATCCCAACTCAAAGGTGTTCTCAATGGCCTCCCGTACAAAGCTTCAGAGGGTGGCATTCCAATGGAATCCATGATAACCAGTATTGTAGGCAAACTCTACCAAAGGTAGATATTTTCCCACTGGTCCCATTATCCATCACATACATCCTAAGCATGTCTTCCATGGATTGATTTACTCTCTCAGCTTATTCCATCCGTTTCAGGATGATAAGATGTGATTAATTTCAACTAAGTCCCCACCGATCGTAAACTTGTCCAAAATCTAAAGGTAAACCGAGAGTCGCTATCTAAAATGATCTTCTTAGATATCCGTAAACGTGATAACCGATTTACAAACACACGTAAGCACATCGCTGACATCGTAAGTGTCTCTAAATCGAATGAAATGAGCACTCTTGGTTAACTTATCCACCATCACAAGAATGGTATTGTGTCTATGCGATGTGAGCGTAAATCCCACAACAAAATCCATAGAGATGACTTCCCACTTCAACATAGAACATCATGTGGTTGTGGTGGAGGTCACTGGTGATGGTGGTCGGCTTCTCACCAAGGACACTCTAGGGATTTGGCGATGAAATGGACTGCATCATGCTTCATGCCTACCCAAAAGAAGAGCTTCTTTATATCTGCATACAGACATCTTTTTCACCGGACAATAAAGTGATCTATGGGCTTCCTTCAAGATGATGCTTCGGTCCCTATCACGGATGTACATCCTTCCTCAATATTCAATAACTGGCCCTGCTTCCAAACTATACCCTTCGCATTTTGGATCTAACTGCTTCCCACTCGAGTTTGAAGTAACCTTTAAATACCAACCCGCTCTGAGCTATTCCAACACATGTTCCCTCGATTGACCTTTAAGGGTACCAAGGAGAAGATTCATGGTCTCCTACTCATGGCACCACATTTTCCTTCCTCAGATGCACGACATATACCAAAATCATACTCACTCATAACTCACTCCATCTCCTTTGCCCGGCATCTCATATCTCTTTGAGTGAAGAGAGATTTTAAACTTTGATGGTCTGTTTTGAGTTCAAAGTTTCAACAAGATAGTGCCTCCAAGTTTCAGAGCTAGCATTACAAATGGCCAACTCTAAATCATGAGTAGCATATAACTCTTCGTAATTTCTTCAACTTCCTTGATGCATAAGCTATCACCTCTCCATCTTGCATTAGCACCCATCCCAACCCTTGCTTCGAGGCATCCGTAAGTGCACCGTGGAAGTCCTTTTCCATATCCCACACTCATAGAATTTGTGCACTAATTAGTAACCTCTTAAACTCAATAACTCGTCAGACTTTTCCTCATTCCATTCATACCTGACCCCATTTTGTTTCAAAGTGGTGATGGGTTTTGCTTATTTTGAGAATCCTTCCACAAATCTCCTGTAATAATCTACTAGCCCCATGAATCTCCTCACTTCATGGGCATTTTCTAAGACTGCCATTCCATAATGGCCTTCACCTTTTCCTAGTCCACAGAAATTCCTCACGGAATGATGTGACCTAAACAGTGGATCTCTTTTCTCTCGAAGAAGGAACACTTCGACATAGCCTCGCATTAATTTGTTCTTCTTAGGAAGGACACAACACTATTCGCGAAGTGTTCCTCATGTTCTCTTCATTCTTGAATAGATGAGGATGTCGCCTAAAAAGACTTTGTACAAAACGTCTAAGTACTTCCTGACACGCTCGCTCATGAGGCTCATGAATATCGCTGGCGCATCGTCAATCCGGGAAGGTACTACAACAAACTCAGAATGTCCAAATCGAAGTTCGGAAGGCCGCTTTTGGGATATCACCTTCATTAACCCTTAACTGATGATACCATGACCACAAATTGATCTTTGAGAACACCAATACCTTTCATCTCGTCAGGCGACTATCATTCGCAGACGGTAATCGCCTTTATCAGAAGCACGATTCAAGTCCTGTAGTCTATACACAACAGAAGGGATCCATCCTTATTCTTGCATAAAAATTAATGGGTATGTGAGACACTAGGCCTATTAGCCCTAAGTCCAAGAACTCTTTCAACTACATTTGCAAATCACAAAGTTCTCAAGGCTCGGCCATCCCGATATGTGAGTTTGGAAATTGGTTTCAAATGCACACCCACAGGTGAAATCAAGCTTCTTCCGAGGTAACCCCTGGTAACTCGTTTGGAAAATCATTCTTAAATTCTGACAATACCGAGCACTGATCTAATGAGGGTCCCTTCCTTATGTTTATTAATTTGCGCCGTGAGGCGTACACCTACCGACAATGGGTACCAATCAATGATCTTTTAATCTTAATTAACCTAAAACCGTTATCTGATGGTTATGTACTGAAGATGTTGGCATATTCTTAGTCGTCCTCCAATATCAATGGGTCTGATTTATCATTTATAACTTTCTTGCATTTATCACAGCAGCTGTTAACATGTTTACTTTTTAATATTTACCTAATCACATAAAAAAATGCTTTAAGGTTATATAATTACTACGTTTAATAATTGAATAAGATAAATCCGAGGAATCTAAATAATTATCCCCGTCTGCCAGCCGCGTTTCTGCATTCGCCAACGCGATGTACCTTTCGGCACTAGTGTTCTTCTTAAGGCGTTTTACTTGGTGGGTGGTCTTGGGTACGACAGTTAAAGTATTTATAAGTAAACTTATTTGTAAAAGAAGCAACGCATGGCGCGTTGGTAGGGCGGATTTTGTAAAGACTCGACCAGTGGAAGGAGGTCCGAGGTTCAATCCTTGCGCACTCCATAAAAATTTATACTTATCCCTAACTAACATTTTATTAAGCTAAATAGCTTAACTTAACTTAGTTAATTAGTTAATTAACTTAATCTTAACTTAACTTAATTAGTTTAATAATTTAATTATTTTTACTTAATTTAATTGAACTTAAATTATTTTACTTAATTTAACTTAATTTAGTTTAAATTTAACTACAATAATAGTAAAAAAAAAAATTAAAACCTTATTTCAGAATAATTATAAAAAAAAAAAATAGCCCTTAATTTATTACGTATAGGAATTGATTAAAATAAAAATAAAAAAAATAATTAAACCTTCAATTTATTACGTGCAGGAATTGGCATCGTGGGTCCTCGCATGAGGCCCACGTGCCTCCTCCTCCAGGTGCTCGTCTCTTCTAAACTTCTCTCCTTGCTGAGCCATGCGTGATTCAATCTGCCAGTGTTTCTCTCCAACTACCTCGTGCTTTCAAGGCAATCGACTCACTGGTGAAAGTTTTCATTTCGTCCGGAATACGGAGTGTTCAGCAGACCACGAAGGCACAGGGAAAGAAATTGCTTCTTGAAGTATGGAGAAGACTAAAAAAATTTTGTGGTGAAGATCGAAGAGGGGAAAGGAAGCGCAGAACGGCGAGCCTTCAGTCGGCCCTGTTTACAGAAATATTTTAGCGAAGGATGGCTTCGTGCATCGGTCGCAAGGGATCGAGTCCTGCTGGGACATGTTCAGGTGCTTCTCATTTCCCATTTGACATAAAAAAAATAGTTAAATCCAGGGCATTTAAGCCCGTCATCGCCTTGATACGTTGTTTCCTTATTTTGTATAACATAATCTAATAGAAACACCAGTTTAGGTTTTAATAGTGCGTGCGATGAAACAATAGAACTGCTAATGAATCTTTATTCGGATTTATGCTGGTATTCTCTTGGCAGTTATTACGCATCAGAAAGAGAAGCTGTCCTCAACACCTTGCCAAGATATTTGTAAGCCTCCTGCAACATTCCATTCTTGCAAAGTCCATTCAAAAGAGTTGTGTAGGTCACGGTATTAGGCTTGTAACCCTTTCGGACCATATTGCGAAGCAGCTTTCTTGCCTCATCAACTCTTCCTATTCTGCAAAAACCATTGATTACTGTGTTGTATGTAACTACATCAGGTATACAGCCCTTAGAAAACATCTCATTCACAATGTATTTAACCTCATCCATCTTCCCAATCCCGCAAAATGCATTGATCACTGCACTGTAACCAACTACGTCAATGCTAAAGCCTTTGTCTTCCATCTCCCTGAGAAAGTCCAATGCTTCTTGCCCATAACCATGCTTTGAAAGCACGTGAACCAGAATGGAATAAGTGGTCTGATCTGGAACCAATGCATTCTGCTCCATTGTTTTCAGCATATCTCTTACTTCATCAATCCTCCTATGATTGCAGAGAAAACTGTGTATTGTATTATAAGTTATCTCGTCAGGAGGACAGCCCCGAAAGGGCATTTCTCGCATCAGCTGCAGTGCTTCGTCCAATCGATGCACTTGACAGAGCCCCTTGACAAGAATGTTAAATGTGATGATTTTGGGAGGGATTCCCATCTGCTGCATTTGATTAAAATATTTCAAGGCCTTATCCAAACAGTTTGACATCACAAGCACATGGATAACTGTGTTGTACGTCGAGAGATCAGGCTTGCAGCCATATATCTGCATCAGTTTCAACACCCTCATGGCGTCCTGCAATCTGTCTGCACGATTGTAGGAGATCATCACATAATTGAAGGCCTCTGGTAGGCATTCATGGCCTCTTCTGATCATTAATTTAAGTACTCTGCGAGCTCCCTGGTAGAGCTTAGTCTTGCTCAAGATCTTAAGTAGGGAATAATACACACCAATTCCATGCGTATAGCGTGATTTCCTGTCTGCCCACAAAAGAAGTTGACAGCCACCCTCTCATCCTCCTGGGCTTGCAGCACAGCACTGACTTGGCTAGGAGTCAGTTTGCGAAGAGTGCACCGAAGCTCCTTCTCAAGCTTTGGCTCCCACACATGTCGCAGCTCAATGAGTTTGCATACTTCTTTCACATGTGGGTGCTCAGTTTCATCCTCTTCATCTTCTCTTCCTCTAACAAAATCCTCTTTTGCACCATAACTTCCCACTTCGCTTCTTAACTCGGCTAAAAAGTCACATTCTTCTTCTTCTACAAGTCTTCCATATGCATTCTGTGAAACCAGTCTACTAATCTGACAATGCCCTATACTTCTAAACCCTAGTTCTTCGTATCCAGACCTACACATTTCCGTGATTACACTACGTTCTATGCTTTTGGGTTTTGTTTTAGTATAACCTGCTGCACTATGCAGAAAACATCCTGGGTTTCTGCAACTGAGACAACCCAAAACCCTGACATTTGCAAAACTAATGGTTTGGGCAGTCTTAAAACCCCTCTTCATATTGTTTAAGGATGATTAGGGCACATTCTAAACCTATCCATAATCATATTTTATGGTTATCCTCAGCTAAAGAGATCGAGATGGGCAATGTTGCTGAGACTAAAATAGGGTCTCGATTCAAATTTCGCATGTGGGCAATAAATCTGAAGTATCCATGGCATATCTTACTAGTTTGATGAAACTTTCCATTTGGTGATGGTGAAAAATGATCAATTTCAAGTTCCTTGTATGCATGCTTTTCAGCTTCCGTTATTGATTTTGCACCATTCTCAAATATGCCCGTTTCATTATATAATTATTTCTGCTCTCAAGGCATGAACTTTGCTTCAGACCTCCACGATATTGACATCCCATACATCTTAGTCTCCTGATTCTGAAGTCCTGTTTTGCATCATTCGAGGTCCTGTTTTGATTCTGAAGTCCCCCATGAAATAAAATAAAAAAATTTACACATTGTGCGCCAAATTTGATATCTATAGAGAAACAAGGAAAAACTTCGGTGCCCCTCACACAAGAATTCATCGAATTAATACTCAAAACTTTGTAAGGTTTATCATACATTGAATGTGCAATCTAATTCGCCTTGATTATTTTCTGCAATATTTTGGATAACCTCAAAACTATCATTCCGGCCAGCCTGTTTCTTCCTTTATATATATATATATATATATATATTAGATGGTAACAGGGTCCGTGTGTTATTCGTCAAATAGAATGCGGGCATATTTCAATTTTTTCTGTTATTATGCAGCTGAAAATAATATGGAGGCCCTTATGTTCACTGATTTGGATTAACTCTTGCCTTAGGATACAGTAGGCGTGTGTTTGCCCAGAAACCTTAGGTTCCAGAATCAGAATTCGTAGGAATAAATTTGGGTAAAACATTATTACAACTAAAACGTGTAGCTAAAATAAGTATTAGTAATTCCGCTTAGCAACAACCACATTCATTGCATAGCATGCATGAATATCTTCTAAAGCAGTGTGGAAATCAAGCAAAATGTGTCCACAGCTGGAGGCAATTGGAAAATCTAAAATATTTAAATAAGCCATCCAACTAAAAGGAAAGTAGGATTAGGGATTAACATAATCATAAAACACCCTATAAAGTTTAAACTTTTAGGCACAAATTATGGGATTGCTTCCCTTTTGAATTAAATTGCTTCTATGTAAATTGTTTTTTTTGGGCAGCTAAAATTAAGATAGGATGTGCTTCAAGAGGTGGTTTGTGATCGTGAGTGGAAGCCATGGTGGAGTGAACACTTAGTTTAAATTTTACTTCAGTAAATTCATATTGCATTTATTTATTTTATTTTATTTTTATTAATATTCTATCTTTTATGTGCAGGTCAAGCGTGGCTGGAGTTTTTTTTTTTCTCAAAAGAATGCACAAAATAAAAACTACCCCTTATTTAGGCCCTCGGTTCCAGATTTGAACCAGGGCTCTGATACCAGATGTAAAGACCGTCATTTAATTTAAACTACCATTGAATTAAAACAGAACAGTAAATTTAAAATTTACTCAAAATTCACTTAATCTAGCACATTCAATCCAATATTTCAATAAATGAAATTTACTAACAATTTACATACCTCACTCTGATGTTATCCGCCGCTTGAACCTGACGCTGCTCCTTAGGACACCCCAAAACCAGCCACCCTACCGACTAGTACGCCTAGCCCTAGGACATCAATGGATGTCCTAGCCCTCCATAATCCTTCTCCACTTCCCTTATTCCTCCTTCACCGCCCTTCCTCCATTAACTCCCCCCACCAAATACCTTATCCCTTTATTAATGCCTTATCCATTCATTTATTACCTTATCCCTTATTTAAATGTTTCCCTTTTACGTATTGGCTACGTTATCCCCCTATGGGATACGTAACCCCATTTAACATTATATTTTATTTCCCCCCCTTTGTTTAATACTTAATTAATCAATTAATTAATTAATAAACAAATTAATCATTAACCATTAATTAAAGAGTTAATCATACTTAATACTCAAAATTTCAATTAATCTAGTATATCTACTCCCATATTTCAATAAATAAATTAACAATTTACATTTCCATTTGCATAACTAGTTAAATTTACATAACAATTTGCATGACAAGTTAAATTTACATAACAAATTGCATAACAAGTTAGAATACCTCGGGATGCCACTCCTTTCGCTTCAATCCCTATCCGGCAAGAGCTTGCTCCAAGACACCCCAAACCAGCCAAGCACCCTATCGACCAAGACTGCCCTAGGGACATCTATGATCGCCCTAGCCCTCCGGTGCCCAAAACCCCTTACCTGCAATCAGGAATCCTAATTTAACTAACTGCCTCAAAGTGCCTCTAAATCTCCTCTCCCGCAGAATGCATGAATGAATAATCCTCTTCCTTCCCTTATGCCTCCTCCACCAGCTCAGACATTTACTCCCCACCAAACACCTTATGTCTTTATTAATGCTCCATCCATTCATTTATTTCATATTAATTATCTTATCCTTTACTTGAATGTTCCTTTATTTAGGGGTTACGCTATCCCTCATGGGATAATGAACCCTATTTAACCTTATATTTTGCATATATTTTCCCATTTGTTTTAATACATAATTAATCAATTACTTAATTAATAATCAATTAATCACTAACCAATAATTTAACACTTAATCATTTAATGACTCCATTTACTAATTAATCATACATTAACCCTTAATCAAAGAGTTAATCATAATTTTGCTTAAATCATAAAAATAATAATAATTAATTAAATAAATATATAATTAATTCATGCTAATAATTAATTATAATTAGCTGGTCTCTTTAAGATTATTTATGAAATTATTCATATTAATAAGAAAAAGGGTCATTACTGCAGTTCTTTCACCACCATTTTACTTTTTCCTCATTGTAAGGAGAGCAAGTTTGTGAGGGTCCAAGAGCCTTCCTCCTTTGGAGGGAAGAAGGGACTCCAGCTCGCTCTTTCTTCATTGTTCCTTGATTTCATCAATAGATTCCAAATTTCTAAAAACATT
Source organism: Picea sitchensis (assembly GCA_010110895.2). Taxonomy (NCBI): domain Eukaryota; kingdom Viridiplantae; phylum Streptophyta; class Pinopsida; order Pinales; family Pinaceae; genus Picea; species Picea sitchensis. The sequence continues at coordinate 14,279 of SNQJ01S0121110.1, forward strand.
GGTGATATTTCTCTTTTTTGTGTTTGTTATCTCTAGTTATCCATATGCTTATAATTCCTAGCTCTGTTTTAGATTTTTTAAATTCTCTTGGCTTTTGCAGTTTTGTTTTCTTTTCTCTAACTCTTCCCTCTACAAACAAGCCTTGCTCAAGAAGACCAATCAAGTATGTAAGCACCTCCTATTTCACCAAGGTGACGAAGAGGGTGCAAAAAAATCGCGGATCCGGCGCGTTTTGGCGCCTTTTAGTTTGAATTGAATATCACGAATGCATACTCATGTTTATACACCCATAAATGTTTTCTATATGGAATGATTGCCTAGTGTTTTAAACTAGAAATAATGAATGCATGTGTGCTGCCTACATGCCATCGCTGGTTTCTATACACAAATGGTTAAGTCCTCGGGGGTACAGGAAAGTCTTCGGCCTCCATTGGAGAATCGCCTTGTTTCTTTGATTCTCGAATATATGGAAGGCCCCTCGAGTACTCTTCCCTAGGATTACCCCATAAACCTTTGGAACCGCGGTTGAAACTTTTACCGTAGACTCGGACTAAGATTAGGATGATCGTTCAACTACCCCTCAAGGTTCATGGACCGCATGGAAAACCATGCAAGAAAGGGTAGCCTCTCTGGGTTCACGTGATTTGTGGAGCTCGAAGCCCCAAGCATTCGAATCTTTATTCAAGCTCAGAAGGGATAACGAATCCAATTATGGAAAGAGAGAATACCCCATCGCTTGGTAGATTTAAACGTCGGAATCCTTTTGGGAATAACCCATATCTATCAAGACCGATGGACGAGAAGGAGCATAGGCATTAACACTTCGCCCTTTCAGCCTCCGCAAATAGCGATGAACCCAGACCATAGGATCCAGCGATCCACGCAGGCCCCATTGATTGTCGATCTTAGCCTTTACATCAGAAGAAGATCAGCATTTTGTTGACTCTCGCATCAGGAAAGTCAAAGGAAATACTTGTGACGACTCACGAAACACAAAATCATGATAATATCTGAACCATTGGATCCAAGCCATGGGAGAACCATGGGATCAGAACTTTCGTGGTTATCATTGGGGGTTTGAAAATTGAGAGAGTTTCTTTTAGACTGTAGAATTCGCGAAGTGTCAAGCACCGAGACTCGTGTGAACACATGGCACATCCAATTGGACCGTGGGTTGATAGGTATGAATAACAAGTGCCTAGAGGGAAGCAGGTGACCGCTGGTGGACACATGTCACTCGGGAAAGGGTCAACCCATTGTTGACTTATTGTGGTTCCTCGGTTTTGTAGGATGAAGAAGTTTCACCTTGATCGCTAAGGCCACTAAACATCGAGAGTCGAGGTCCTTATCTCGGACGGGCAATGGGTGTGACAATAACCCATGAGCAAAGCATGTGCTGGAGTATATGGCGGTGCATGCTGCTTTGACAGAGTCCATCAACGCTGACCCCCTAGTGTCCTGTATTCAGTTGAGGAGCATGAGGGCTCAACACCTCAACTAGAAAAGTTTTGAGTGGTGCTAGTGTTTGGCCTAGCCTATAGATACATGTAGCAAGTGCTAGTGAAGAGGGAGCCATACCGTGATCATATCCTCTAGGCACTGTTTGAGGAAAGGGAGCTGAGAAGTCTTGACCCCAACTCATGAGTTGGGCGAAGGTAAAGCTAGAGCCATACACGCTGTGGTCGTTTGATGAGGGTAATGGAAGGGATGGTCTGCGCTAGGGCCCATAGAAGTCTTCGAGGATTCTGTTTCTCGAAGGAAAAGATGAAAAAATCTAGGTTGTTGTAGTGGGTGTGTGACAAATTGGTATCAAAGCATGGTTACAACACTTTGGCCCGCTTAGCTCAAGTGAAATCGCTGCTGGAAAAATCCATTAGCACTCCTAAAGGGAGTAAACCTCTATCTTAACCCCTTTATCAAAAGTCAAATTTAAGAATGAAATTTCCTATTATGTGTATGCATTTGGAAAAAAATATATATGAATTATGCGCTAGTTATAGATGAATATAAATATTAATTAACAACCAAGTGTTTTTATTGCACAACAAGAAGACGATCAACATCAGGAAAATCCATGATGTAGAATGGTGACACACACTACCTAAGTGGGGAATGGCTCCCCACAATAGAAAACAACAAATATTCCGACGAAAGGAGAGGGGTAGAGACCCTTCCCGATATAGCTGAGACTGTGAGATAAGCCTGATGGTCGAACTACAGAGCTTCAAGGCCAAAAATGAGAGGTTGATAAAAGAGAAAGATAAGCAAATGGAAATTAATGCATCCTTGATGCAGAGTTTATCCGACATGTAAAGACAATTGTAGAATGGACCTAACACTAGTCACGCAGACCGACGAAGACAAAGAAAAATTCAAGTCCACATGAGATACAAAAAATGTGGTCTTTTAAGTGGACACACTAGGAAGAGAACCTCAATAAAAGTCCACCCCAGAGATAAGAGACAAGAGTCAGACGATTCCTCTAGAAAGGAAACCGGCAACCTCGAGGGATCTCTACTATGCGGACTTTAAGCCATATATAGGGATAACTAGGAGATCATGCCCCAGCCTACATGGTCCTGTGATTACTGGAGTGCACCGAGAGCGATTGATTCTGGCATTGGCTCGAGGGCCTCTTTCTTCCTCACCGCTATCCCGCCGCCAGCATCAGCCTTCCATCACCACCGTCCTGGGTTTGCATCGGAGAGGAATCTTGCTCCATGAGGTAATTGGTCCGAGGTATCATGGTATGTGTTGTATCGGATCGTTATAACCTTCTATATATGCATTAGATTCCTTTCATTTCGAAGACCGCTGATACAGCATCAATTCACCGGGATTCATTGTTAGTGATTGATGGGCAACTTAACAAGCCAAGATTCATGGGTTTTGTTTAGCCAACAAAGGGCTCTGCGTAGCCATCATCCACTCCCCCCCATCTTATCACTTTTCATCTTATACCCCACCATCCATCCCATTCCCCTAGTCCGGCCCATTAGATGACCTTCCGTGGTACATCTTGTCTTGTGGGAAGAAGGGGATAAAGGCCCGTGGGTAAAGCGCACCGTAAAAGATAAAAGCCATAGAAAAGAAAACCAAGAGATGTTTCGCCTGTGGGGATCCCCGAGAAGGCAATAAACGCCTCTCGACAAGAAACCAAGGGGACCCTAAGAAAATGATTAAATAAAAAAATGAAAGACCTAAACTAAGAGGATGGGAGGTCTCATCATGAGTCAGCCCATTATGTTCAGGGTATTTAGCTGCATGACATTGCCATCATCCGTCACCAAACCAGTAAGTGCTGACCTTTGGTTGCATGGCCAAAGGAAAGGGTCCTACTCAATGAGCCAACCTTCCCCATTTCTGCAAAGCTACTAGTGGGTAACGCTATCATCTATGGCCACCAAGCCAAGCCAGTGCCCTTCATAAGGGCTTTATAAAAATAAATATATAAAGAAAAAAAAAAAAAAAAAAAGGGCTTGGAAAAATGCATCCATGACGGCTACAACCCGCCTCCTACAAAGGAACCCACAAACAACACCAACCCTAGTCAGACCTAGGGTTGGTGTCTGACTATGACTAGACATCCCTAAAACCATATCATCTTGACACATGGTTTTGATAATTTTTGAGGAAACTTTCCATTCTCGTGGGTATTAGCCCAATAGGTGGCCTTATTGGTTGCCTCAGCCTTGTATAGTAGATCCTGTAAAATGTCTTGAGCTTTTGCATTGATTTGTTAGGGATTACATATGTTTGATAAATTTAATGATGAGATATGATTTACATTGCTTAGCTGTCTAGGGACTCCATGAGCCCATGGAGGGCGAAGTCTTTGATGTGCACCGATCCTATGGATGTACCATAGGACGGTGCACATGGGGAGATGGATTAGTCAGACTTCCATGGGGTCAAGAGCCCATAAGATGGTTTTTTGGGATGGCAGAGGTAGGACATAGTTTTGGAGAGCCCTTGCACAAAGAAGAAGAATGACACCCTCATCGGGACGTGCCTTGGTATAAGGTTTTGACCCATGGGGACGTGCCCTCTGCAAATGGGAGAATGGTTCCGGTGATCGATCACCCGTAAGGGCCGGATGATTTTGGAGCATGTAAGGTGTTGGGCTTGTCCTGCACGATAGCAGTTGCGGAGCCCCGTAGCCTAACATCCGGCTTAATGATGTCGACATGCCTTGAAAGGCACAACGCCTCTCCTATAGGGCCCTACCTTCCATTTTCTCTCGGGCCTCTTCATTTTGGCATTTCTGTAGCATGAAGTGACAAATAATTGAATAATGTAATGTCATCCTTGTCAACTATTTTGATGACCTGCCTTGTTAATTAAAGGTCATGAAACTCATGAGTGGATGCTTTACCCCCATTTAAAACATAACACAACTTGCTCTCTCAGAGAATGAAGATTTCAGCCTTTGTCTCTGGTTTTTCTTCCTTGAGGAGGCTTAACTTTGGAGGACTATTTTCGGCATGTGGTCCCACTTATCATTGGAAGCTATTTACAACCAGAGGAAAGGATTTTCATGCTTCTTCATGGAATTTGTAAGTAAGCTTCATCAAAACTTCGAAATGAATGGTTGTTGACTAAATATCTTGCATGCATAGTTACATTGTTATTATTTGTTTAATCTTGAAACCCTAGGGAGCCAACACAAAAGTAGGTTGTGGCTTCGTCCCCATGGTAAGGTTTCTTATAGCCATTTGAATAGAGAAGTTTTAGCCCAGCCATAGCCACACTAGACTCTCTTGAGTTGGCTTTGAACACAAATTGAAGAAATAAGGCATCCTAGGCCTGGGAATTTGTTTTACACCTAGGGTTTGTTTCTAGGGTTTTGAAAGCCCTATCTCTAAAACAACACTTTCAGCCATAGGCCTAGGCTTATTTGCCAGCCATTTCACAAAGGAGTCCCCAACAGCAAAGAGCAAGCATTAGGCCCATCCCTAGCTGGGCCACACCTAACAAGCCCCTTTTGATGGCCTATAGCAACACCATCAAACCCCTAATCCTCTTGTCCTTGGAGTTTAAGTCTTCCAAGCCATTATTTTCTACCCACTGACTCCATTAACCCAAGGTACCTCAGTCTTTGAAACACCTTGAGCTTGTTTGTGTCTTTAAACTCTCTTTCAAAACTCTTTATTGAAACCCCAACTAACCTAGCATCTAACCCTAACATCTAGAACTAACCCTAATGATGATGACATCTAGCTTATTTTAGACTTGTGGATTGGACTAAAAGTCATGGCCGGTCAACCTATCAAGTAGCCATAGGAGGTTCATGAATTTGCATTGCTGATTTAGCTAAAATGTCTAATTTCTTGGCTAGCTAACCCTAACCCTAAAACAAAAAATATATAGGTGACGCCACACTTGTTTGATCTCTTGTTTGGCTTGAAACGTTGTGACCCTTATCACCTGGTTTAATAGGCTTTGAGTCATTAATTACCTTTGCTTAATTGACAAAACGCCTTTCTCATTGTCTATAATTTTGACCTAAATCTAGAGCTAACGTCACCTTATTTCTTCACAGGACGCTGTAACATTATATATATGTATGAGCAGATTTGCATTGTGATATGACAAGGATTAATTGTGTACATGGAATGCCCATATCTTTATGCATTTATTGAAGAAGTGATATAAGTCATTTTCCTTTGCTTAGCAATTATTGACTTCGTCTATAATTACAGACCATAATGCTCATATATATATGTTGAAGAGAGTCATTGACATTTGAAGTACCAACCACCGCAACACATTTTAGTTTCATTTTTCTTGTCTCGCAAACATGTGCCCTCATCAAATATCTTTTTGACTATCTTTCTTGGCATTAATATGTGAAAGGGAATCCTTAATTTGATCCATTACCCCTTTGTACCTTCTCATAAACCCATATTACTAGGGACTTCTCCCTTGACTAGCCATCCTAAATAGAAAGAGATCCCCATCAATGGTCAAGTAAGTGGGGAAGTCTCCTCACGCCACTTGAATCCTTGACTCACGCTAACCTAAACCCTTCCTACAAATTGTGTGATAACATTTTTTGGTGTCGTTGCCAGGGACATTGAGTCAATTATCCTCAAAAGATGAAACTTTTTTGGTAAGCCTTTCTTTAGAATCCTTTTTTTGTAAGCTTGCCTGGCGACTCTACTACCTTTTTTTCCCCCTATTTTTTGTTAGTTTCAAGAAAACTATCCGGCTTAATTCCACAAACTAGAAGGAGGTACAATAACCCTCCCCTATCTTTCAAAAGGAAGCCTCCCGCTAACTCACCTATTGTCAAAGTCACTTTTTGGAAAGAGACTTCCCTTTAACATGTCCGGCCTCTCGGGATCGGGTACAACTGACCTAAGCATTAGTATGTCTTGCATCTTGCAAAGGTTCAAAAGAATTCGCAAAATGTTAAAAATCCCTTTTCTAAAGAAGCAGTGGATTCAGATGACTAATTACCTTTTAAAGGGATTCCCATACTGTTACATATTGGTCATTCTGGGATGAAAGAACGAACATCCTTCTTAATGGATCAAGATTGTCCCACTCTAGAAGAAGACACAAATGGGGGTGATTTTCCTATTGATACCTCTGATACCCCCGGATCTCGCATGATTGCTATCCACCAGAAAGAAAAAGTAATTTCATTGAGGGGTACAAAGATGTTTTCAAAGACATAAAAGTTCCAAGCACTATCATTGTGGATGAAAACCCTTGGTGTTTTCACTAAAGGAAGCACATTGGGAAGAAGGAATGTCCTTGCACAGGAAGATCATCACCAGAAAGCCCCTCAAATAAATATCAACAAATAAGAGCAAATAAAGGCCATCAAATCAACAGGGAAGACTTTGACCAGATTGAATGGCCCACAAAAGAACAATACCAACAACTCATTGGCGATATCAAAGCTCAAGAATTAGAGATCGCGGAGAATACTAGAAAGGCGGAAAAATGATGTGAAAATCCATCCCTCACATCAGAAGATCTTTGTAGCAAAATCCCACCCAATCACTGGGTATTAATAATACTCCATGGTTATTCAAGGAACAACTAATTTCTAATCAAAGAGTACAAGCAGGCAAGTAAGGAAAGGAGACATGTTTGGGATGTGCGGGATGCCAATAAAGGAAGGCCTACTAATATCACTTAAGACAATCATTTTGTTTGGTCCCTTCTAGGTTAGTCAAATCGTGCGCTGAATGACCTTGTTGGCTATTTGTCTACCCTAGAGCAAGAAGGCTTTTCCATTACCCATTAGTGGACGCCTTCTAAAACCCCACCAGGGTGGTGGCACATGATCCTCAGGCATTCACTTCCGTGTATTTTACCGCATTGTTTGATTTCTTTACATATGCATCTTGTTTGTTTCTTGTTTTGCTGCCTTACATGCACATTTTCTATCACTTTATATGCACATTTACTATATGTTATTGCTTTACTAAGGGAAAGGCCACCCCTTCTTTGTCGCTGATGCCCTTTTTTCCAGTGTGAGTGTGTCACGTGTCTGTTTATATTGTTGAGGTTCTCATTTACGCTTAGCGAGTCCCCTCGAAGTTAAGCCAAATGTTACCCCCCATCTTTAGGGATAACTAGGAGATCATGTCTCGAGGTCTACATGGTCCTAGACATGGAGTACCAAGAGCGATTGATTTGAGCATGGCCCAGAGGGCCCATACTTTTCTTCTTCTCACCGCTTTTGTCCTCGCCAGCAAGCATCACTCATCACCACTCACCAATTTGCATCGGAGAGGACTCTTTTCTCCATGAGGTAATTGGTCCGAGGTATCATGGTATGTGTCAGATTTGATCGTTATAACCTTCTCCTTATATATGCATTAGATTCCCTTCATTTCGGATGACTGCTCGGATCTTACACCAATACATCGACCATTGGTTAGCGGGATTGATGGGGAAACTTTAGCAAGCCGGTATTCATGGGTTTTGTTAGCCACCAAAAGGGGATTTGCAGAGCCATCTGCCTTTCTCCCACCATCTTATCATCACTTTTCATCTTATACCCCGCTTATCCACCCCATTCCCCTAATTCAGCCTTTAGGATGACCATCCAGGGGACATATTTTCTTGTGGGAAGAAGGCCAAAGGCCCGGGTAAAAGCAGCTTGTAAAAGATAAAAAGCCATAGGAAAAATAAAACCTAAAGATTCTTCTCCCGTGGGATCCTCGAGAAGGAAATAAAAGCCTCTTGATAAGAAACTAAGGGACCCTAAGAAAATGATTAAATAAATAAAATGAAAGACCTAACTAAGAGGGGATGGGAGGTCTCATAAAGAGCCGACCCATTATGTTCATAGTTATTTAGTGGTATGACATTGCCATCATCCTGTCACCAATACCAAAACTGTATAAGACCTTTGGTTGTGGTATACAAAGGAAAGGGGGGGGTCCCATCAATGAGCCACTTTCTCATTTCAAGTAAAGATACTTTAGTGGGTAACGTACTGCCACCGCCACCAAGCCAAGGCAAGACCTCTTCTGCCAAGGTTTGTAGCAAAAGCACATAGCATAAGGAAAAACAGGGGCTTGGGAAAATGAATCCATGATTCGCATAACTCGCCTCCTACAAAGGCACCCACAAATTCAAATTTGGTCTAATCTGATGACTAGACATCCCTAAACCATATCATCTCATTACACATGGTTTGAATAATTCTTTCGTGAAACTTTCCATTTCCGTGGGTATTAGCCCAATACGTGGTCGCGTTATTTCTTATCTTTGTATAGTAGATCTGTAATGTCTTTGAGATTTTAGATGATTTGTTAGGGATTTCATGCATGTTTGATAAATTTAATGATGAGATATGATTTTACATTGCTAAGGATGTTCAGGGACTCCGGATGAGCCCATGGAGGGCTGTGAGTCTTTGATGCGTGACCATGCCCGTGCTGACAGGTACCGAGGATCGATGCACATGGGAAGTATATTTTCAGTTCCTGGACCTCCATGGGGATGAAGAGCCCATTAGATGGTTGGTGGGATGGAAGAGGTAGGACAGAGTCATGGAGAGCCCTTGCACAAAGAAGAATAAGGACACCCTCATCATGATCGCCTTTGGCAGAGTTTTGACTCATGGGGATCAGCCCCTTGCGATGGGACGATGGTCTTGCGGGATCGTGACAACAGGGCAAATGGATGATTTCGAGCATGTGACAAAGCAGGTTGGGCTTGTCCGGCATGCCGCATAGCAGTTGTAGGAGCCCCAAAGGCCAACGTGATGGCTTATCAGCCGATTATTCCCTGAAAGGCAATAACGCCTCTATAGGGCCCACGCCTCCATTTTCTGTTCATTTTTGGCATTTCTAGCATTTAAAGTGACAAATAATTGAATAATAAACTGTTAGCCTTGTCGTCATTGTTGTGATGACCTATTTTGTTAATTAAAGGTCATGAGAATCCTCATATATATTGAGGACGCTTTACCCTCATTTAAAACATAACACAACTTGCTCTCTTGTGAGAAATACATTCTTAGCTCTTGTTCTGGGTTTTTCTATCTCTTTGGAGTAAGGCTTAACTCTTGGAGGACACATGGCATGTGGTGCTACTTATCATTGGCGTTTGCATAAACTAGGGTATGATTATGCTTCTTCATGAATCTATAAGTGTTTTCTCATCAAAACTTTGAATGAATGCTGTTGATTAAATATCTTGCATGCATAAGTTACATTGTTATTATTTATGTTTAATCTTTGAAACCCTAGGGAGCCAACACAAGTAGGTTTTGGCTTCATTTCCCCATGGTAAGAGATTATAGCCATTTGAATAGAGAAGTTTTAGCCTAGCCATACTACACTAGACTTCCTCTTCTTGAGTTAGCTGAACACAACAAATTGAAGAAAGAAGGCCCCTAGGCCTAATTTGTTTTTTACACCTAGGGTTTGTTTCAGGGTTTTGAAAAAGCCTTGTCTTCTAAACAAAACTTTTCAGCCATAGGTTTGTGTTTATTTGTTAGCCGCTGACAATAAAGGAGAAACTTAAGGAAAGAAGAGCAAGCACTAGGCCCAGCCTTAGCTACACCTAAATAAACCTTCTATTCTTAGGGTTTCTTTGATTTGCGGCCCCGCCATAGCTAATTCATCAAATCCTCATCCCTCTTCTCCTTGAGAGTTTAAGTCTTCAAGCCATTAGCTCACTCCACCAATCTTCCATTAACCCAAGGTAATCTTTGGCCCAGAAACACCTTTGAGCTTGTTTGTGCTTAAACTCTCTCTTTCAAACTACTTTAAATTGAAACCTTTCATAAACTAACCTAGCCTAACCCTTTCTAACACATTTAGAACTAACCCTAATGATGATGACATCTTGCTTGTTTTAGACCTAGATCGGGACTAAAGTTGTGGTTGAGTCATCTTATCATAGCCATAGAGGTTTCATGTAGCCTTTCATTGGTTGATTTTAGCTAAAACGGCCCACTTTGGCTAGCTAACCCTAACCCTAAAAACGTAGTGTCATATAGGTGACGCCACACTTGTTTGATCTCTTGTTTGGTTTGAAACGCTAGACCTTTATCACCTGGTTTAATAGGATTTGAGTCATTAATTACCTCGGTAGTTTCTTTTAATTGCAAAACGCCCTTCTCATTGTCTATAATTTTGACTTAAATCTAGGGTCGGACACAATCTTATTTCTCAGACAGGACGCAAGAACATTATATATGTATGAGCAGATTTGCATTACAAGGATTAATTGTGTACATTAAATGCATAAAAGATATGGGCATCAATGTACACAATTAATCCTTGTTATTGAAGAAGTGATATAAGTCATTTGTCTTGTTTAGCAATCATTGACTTCGTCTATAATTGCATATGTTAATGCTCATATATATGTTGAAGATAGTCAATAATATTTGAAGCACTAACCACCGCAGCACATTTTAGTTTCATTTGTCTTGTCTCACAAACAGTGGCTCCCTCATCGTTGGAATACTTCTCGACTATCTCCCTCTTCTTTGGCAAGAATCGGGTGAAAGGGAATCCTTACTTTGATCCATTACCCCTTTAACCCTTTCATAAACCTGATTACATAGGGATGTCTCCCTTTGGACTAGCCATCCTAAATAGAAAGAGCTCCTATCAGGTGATGGTGGGGAAGTCTCCTATTACTTGGAAAGCCTTGACTCAAGCTTTCAACCTAAACCCTTCCTACAACAACAATGGTATAATGTGACTCAATTTTCATTCCTGAAGAAATAGAAGAAGAAAAATAATCCCAAAAGTCATAATCTCAAAGAATTCAAGAAGGCCAAACCGCTATCTCTCACGGTGAAATAAAGAAGGGGAGGAAGCGGAGGCCTAGCAGCTTGAGAAGAAGTATTTTAGAGTCCATGACTGCTCGAAAAACTTGAAGTCCCGAGTATCCACCTTCAACTTGAATGGAAAAGCTCTCCATTTGCGGGAAGACCTTAAGAATGTAAAAGGATTCACGAAGAGGACCTATCTTGGGAACGGGTTGAGAAATAATTTCGAAGAAGTATCTATCGAAAAGTATTTCAATTTTAAAAGCATTCAAAGAATTCTATGAACCTGCCGGAAACTCAAGATAGAGGAATATGTCGGAAGATTCCTCGAATTGTTGAGGTACATACCCTATATAAAAGTAGAAAAGGCAAAGGTGCAACGATTCATCAGTGGACTACCTAAGGACTATCAAAACAAGATTGAGTTTAACGAGCCAAAGACCCTAGAAGACACTATCCGAAAGGTAAGATATTGTTATGAATAGCTGGGGCATCAGACAAAACCTCGTGAAGGCTGGAAGCAGAGGAATAGTTTGGGATTCCAGAGAAAGGGGTTTAAATCCCTAAGATTTAAAAACTATAAAAAGGACTCAAGGATGAGCTTCCCAACCCGAAGTGTACACAAGCATAATTTTCCCTCCCAGAGCAGAAATAAACCTTCTGGATCTACCCTAGGAAAGATTGATAACCCAAAAAGAGAACCCTTGAAATGTTGGGGTTGTGAAGGAGAACATCTACTGAGGGACTGCCCGCACCGACAATAGAATAGTCAGAGAATTTACAATGTTCAAGAAGCTACCACCGTCAATGATGTGGCCAGGAGTGTGCCACAAATCTATGCAGCCTTGGATAATAAACAAGCTGACCACCAAGCTTCAGTGGTGGAGATAGAAGGTATGATCACCAACCATCTAGTGTCTATTCTAATTGACCCTGGTTCAAATTTGAGTTATGTAGCTCCTAAGGCTGTTGATAAGTGTAAATTATAGCCACATAAACACACTAATCCATGGTTGGTACATTTAGCCATTGGCACCAAAAGAAAGGTAGTGGAGGTCATACTAGCTTGCCAATTCACAATGGGTGAATTCCCCACCCAAGCAACCCTTAACATACTACCCCTAGGATCATATAACCTGTTGAATGGTATGGACTGGATAGCCACATATAAAGCCAGACTAGACTGTTACCATAAAACCTTAGAATGCGTAGGTGAAGAAGGAAGAAGGATAACCCTTCGAGGGATCCAAAAACCTGTCTCGGTGAGAGAAATATCATCCCTTCAAATGAGAAAGTATTGTAGAAAGGTATGTACAATTTATGCGATACAGGTGTTGGAATCAGTTGAAGATGACAAGCCAAGCCTCGAAGACCACCCGACACTAAGAGAATATAGAGATGTATTTTCGGAAGAGGTACCAGGTCTACCTTCGAGAAGGGACATTGACTTCTCAATAGAAATTTCACCAGGAGTGGTGCCAGTGTCTAGGACACCCTACAGGATGAGCACACCCGAGCTAGTTGATATTAAATTACAACTAAA
>SNQJ01S0121111.1:6793-27081 GCA_010110895.2 Picea sitchensis
GGTTCGATACTTCGACGTTCAAGAGTCCCATCCCTTTGCCTCTTGAAAACTCGAATCTCGATCCTTTCCCAAACTAGATCCGACGGTCCTGCGTCCTCCTCGATCAACGACCACGATCGTTTCATGATTTCGCGAGTCGGGACTCCACGTCTCCTAACTCCTGGCCTCTCGAACACCTGTATCCTGAAATGTCGAAAAGGGCTTAACGAGCTTTCACGATTCGTGGAATCGCGATGCAAGCGTTCCCCCTGTTCTTTGTGTTTCGAATCCCCGGTTCACGAAATGTCGAAATACGTCAAAGCGCTACTGGCTTTCGCGATTCGGGGAATTGTGATGCAAGCGTTCCCCTTGTTCTCTGTCTTTCAAATCCCCAGTTCGCGAAATGCCGAAACCTCTCCCTCTGAGAGATCAACGGCTCACAACACCCTCCAGATATATGGTCAGATCTCTTCCCTGTCATTAACCTCCTTACAACTCCACTTGATCCAACAGCTTGCGGTATTTCGTGACTCTCCTCGAGAGTTCTTCATCGTTCGTTCAGATCTTCGAGATCTCCTCTCCTGGATCTACACAGTGTTAAAGTCTGTGCTCCTACCTCAAATCGGATGGTCCGCTGGATTCTCCACCATGATCCAACGCTCGACGACATTCCTCCTCCTAAGCTTTTACTTGCTTCGGACTTAGAATATTTTCTAAGTCTCGAAGGTCTCGACCTTCAACTCTTCCTCTTGCGAGCCCGGTTCCTTTGGGTCTCGTTTGTGTTATAGAAACGTTTCCCCTCCTGAGCTTAATCAACTCAGAAAATTTGAAAGGTTTGTCGACCTTCTGCTCCTTTCTTCTATTGCCCTGTGCGTAAAGGCATTGTTCCTCCTGAGCTTCAGGACTTAGAATAAGTCCACCCTTGCACACTCCTTATGCTACTAAGATTTCCTCAATCTTAGGTCCAAAGTATTTCATGAAAATAAATGTTTCACGCCCTCTTGATGCTCCTTTTCTCAATGCACACCTTGCAGAGCCTACAGAGTGTTCAGTAAATCTGGTTGTCTTCGAACTCGACAAAGAGTTCTTCTCGTGCACACTTGCACCGGCTTAATTCCCGCCTGACAGAGCTTCTACAGAACCTCCAGAGATTTTGTCTCTTCTCTCTGTACCTTCCCCTGCACATCTCGTCCTCCAAGGTGTTCATCAATCTTGAGGCTCCTCCTTAAGTCTATGAATCCTTCTGGTGTGCACTCCTTGCATGTTCTTTCTGACTCCATAGAGCTCAGATGCGCACTCCTTGCGCTAGCTACAGAACTTCCAATGTTTTGTCGTGCATTCCTTGCATGGCGTAAAGAACCCGGATAGAAACCGGCAAACTCACAAACATATAGTAAAATATATCTATAACCTATATCTACAGCATACAAGTGACATTCAAATGCATAAACATACACAGACAATTCATGGGCAGGAAAAACTTCTCTCTGTATTAATTCAGAAATGCCTATACAAGGTGTTTACAAAGGCTGGACTGTAACAAGTCTCATCTCTCTCTTGAGACCTCTCTACCCTGGTCTCTCCTCCTATCTCTCTCTTCTAATTTCTCTTAGAGACCCTTACAAAAGAGGGCTCTCTTGAGCTTATCCTCTTCACCGTCTTAGTACCATCGTTGTCTCGGTTGGCATCGTACTCCTACAGCTACATTACATAAACGGATGCCCAGTCCTAACTATGTCATGGGATTACTGCAGGAAGCCATAAAGGAAACCTCAACCACTACCTATACAAAGGCGTGGTCTGGCATTAAAAGCCTTACAACATTTATTGAAATTTTGAATTTCAAAATTGAGAGGGTTGCGCCTCTCCCTTTCTCCATTAAATGTGTGTTGGATGTGTTGGTTGGCTTGCACGCTGCTGACATGGAGCGATGCTCCTGCATCATACTCCTCGGCTGGAAAAATCATGAGCTCCTCTTCTCCAGTGTTGAAATTCACCTGGATCCCAAACTTTCCCCTGGAGTTGTCCATCTGCTCCTCTGCTTCGTTGTTGTTGCTGCTACTGCCCTGCTGCTTTTGCAGGCTCCCTTCTGTTCAGCTTCTCATTGCTGGAAGTATCTACTGTTGAAATCAACATCAGCCTTCTGATTTCTTCAATTACCTCGTCCAGCTGCTCCAGTGGCTGGTTCTTTGTATGCAGTCTTCTCTACTACACTTCTTCCTCCTTATCAGTGGGCAGATCTACCTGATCTCCCATGCGGTCTTTATTTGCCTTTGTGGCACTGAGTGGCCACTCTGCTGCAGACTCCAATTATGCAGTCTCCTCATTGGGTTGTTTCTCATCTTCTTTTTGTGACAGTTCTGCTGCTGCCATTTCTCCTGCTGGCATACTTCCAACTTTTTCCAGCTTCTCCTGGGGCTGGTATGCTCCACTACCTACTTCCAACTTAGCCTGTTGGATGTGCAAACTTTGCACCATTACCCTTCTCTCCATGGCTTCCAATTCCTCACATAGACCAACAAATTCTACGTTGTATGCTTCCTCCTCCTCTTCTTCTTCTTCTTCTTCTTCTTCTGCAGCTTCCAGTACTGCAGTGATCTCATGTTCAGCTTCCTGGCTGAAAATTTTGAGCAACTCGGCTGAATGCTCTTCTTCTTCTCCTTGGGCAAACATCAGTGTCTGCTTCACTTCTTCCTCTTCTTTGACAATCTTTGTTGGTTGTCCTCCTTCTGTTGTTACATCTACAACACCTTCGTTGGCCTCAACTGGGCTATGTGGCAGGAATACCTGAATTCCCCCAATCATCAAAATTCTCTTTTGATCCTCCTCCTGGGTGGTGCAAGTTTTTAACTTGTCATCATATTCATTCACATGGTCTACAAAACCACATGAATCTTCATTTATCAGCACTCCTTGCTAATCTGAACTCTCCTCTAAGTTCATGAGACTATCAGACAGTCTCACCTCTTTCCCCTTGCCCACCTGGCAGTCTATGAGATCGTCTGATCCCATATCATTGCCCAATTGGCAATCTAAACTTTCACCACTGCCCCCTTGGTAGTATGCAATACCTTCTGCTGATCTCTTCCCATTGCCCACCTGGCAACTTGAAAGTTCACTTCTGGCCACCTGGCAGTTTATGAGATCCTTTGTTAATCCCATACCATTGCCCATCTGGCAATATGAATTTCCATGGTTGTCCTCTTGACAGTCTATGAGATCCTCCAATGATCTCATTTCATTGCCCACCTGGCAATTCAAAAATTCATCCCTGCCCTCCTGGCAGTTTATGAGATCTGAAATTGATCCCTCTTCCTCATCACTGAGGGTTTCTCCGACTTCTAAATCATAGATGCAAACCAACTCTGTGTCACTGAGGCTTTCAGCATACCTCATCCACTTCCTCAACTCTTGTTGTTTTTTCCTGGCCAACAACTTTTGAACAAGCCATTTGGCTTTCCTTTTCAAAGGCCATTCATACCTCCAGTGTAATTTTGCCTCCTACTACATCTTCAATGTTAGTTGTTCCAGTCTTTCCCTTATCTCAGTGAGTTCTTTGTCAATCTCTGCTTTACTCATTTGCTGGTGGTCTCCTCCTCCACCACACTCATGGCCTTCAGTATCCATTTCCATCTTTCACCTGCCCTCCTGGCAAGCGTATGGATCACTCTATGTCTGAGAGCATCTCCATGTCCTCCTACAGCTCGCCTGGTTGTCTATCATTTGTTGCACACCTTGCAACAATCACCACAGAGCTTTAACACCCTGCCTCTTTCACATATTGTATACAGATGAATCGTTGCTTCTGATTCCACTTGATGTTACCAGAATTTCTCCCACCGTCTCTCCTTTGTTTGTGAACAAAGTAACGGTCTCTTCTTTCTCTTTTGTCTGAAATCTACGAACAAAAATCTGCTCTGATACCACTTGATGTTACCATAATTTCTCCCACCGTCTCTCCTTTGTTTGTGAACAAATTAATGGTATCTTCTTTCTCTTTTGTCTGAAATCTACAGACAAAAATCTGCTCTGATACCACTTGATGCAGACCCCCTACCTCAGCAGGGTTCCGCGACCTCCCGGTCTCTAGATCGATCTTCTTCTGAGCCAAAATGGCTCTTTGGATTCCTATTGGAACCCTTTGAATGAATCCACAGGTCCCTTTGTCCTCTGTCACAGGTCTTTAGAAAATATGTGTGCGCACCCCCTTTTCGGCGCTCTTCTCTGGAACTGAACCAACACACACCTCGACGTTGATTCCTTTCCAACTAGCCCCTTCTTATCTGGTAACCTTGGGCTATGACCCAAGGCGTAAACAACACACCTTTCACGTTTCAGGGTTTTAGGACTCCTACATGCGAGCTCTCCTAGGCTCCTTGTCCTTCGAATCACAGAACCCTGAAATACAGCCTAGCTCCCACTAGCTCCTACCTTCACTCCTGACCAACAAATATGATCAGGACTTTTCCGAAAAGGAAATTTTGGATTTCATGACTTCGCGAATCATGATGTAAGTTCCCTCGACTCTTCAACCTCCGGAACCCAAAATTTCAACGAAGGTTGACTTCTCCAATGTGATGAGTACACGCCACTTGTTTCCCACTAATTTCAGTTTTTCGGGACTTTCGAGTGAACAACCAATAGTCGTTCCTCTTCCCCTATGATTCCCTGAATTCTAAAATCTTGCCTTTGATGAGATCGACAACTATGAGCCTCCCTTGATCCAACGGCTTACATTCTTTCAGTATTTTCGCCGACCCGGGAATCCACGACACTTGACCCAGATATGACCTTCGTCCAAGCCAAGAGACGCTTTTTGTGGTTCGGGACTTCGACGTTAAAGAGTCCCATCCCTTTGCCTCTTGAAAACCCGAATCCTGATCCTTTCCCAAACCATATCCGATGTTCCTGCATCCTCCTTGATCGATGACCACGATCGTTTCATGATTTCGCGAGTCGGGACTCCATGTCTCCTAACTCCTGGCCTCTCGAACACCTGGGTCCCGAAATGACGAAAAGGGCTTAACGGGCTTTCGCAATTCGGGGAATCACGATGCAAGCATTCCCTCTGTTCTTTATCTTTCGAATCCCCGATTCACGAAATGCTGAAATACGTCAAAGCACTACCGGCTTTCATGATTTGGGGAATCGTGATGCAAGCGTTCCCCCTACTCTCTGTCTTTTGAATCCCCAGTTCACGAAATGTTGAAACCTCTCCCTGTGAGAGATCAACGGCTCACAACACCCTCCAAATCTACGGTCAGATCTATTCCCTGTCACTAACCTCCTTGCAACTCCACTTGATCTAACAGCTTGCGGTATTTTGCGACTCTCCTCGAGAGTTCTCCACCGTTCGTTCAGATCTTCGAGATCTCCTCTCCTGGATCTACACAGTGTTAAAGTCTATGCTCCTACCTCAAATCGGACAGTTCGAGGGATTCTCCACCGTGATTCAATGCTCGACGACGTTCCTCCTTCTGAGCATTTACTCGCTTCAGACTTAGAAGATTTTCTAAGTCTCGAAGGTCTCGACCTTCGACTCTTCCTCTTGCGAGCTCGGTTCCTTTGGGTCTCATCTGCGCTATAGAAACGCTTCCCCTACTGAGCTTAATCAACTCAGAAACTTCGAAAGTTTTCTCGACCTTCTGCTCCTTTCTTCTATTGCTCTATGTGCAAAGGCACTGTTCCTCCTGAGCTTAGGGACTTAGAATAAGTCCACCCTCACACACTCCTTGTGCTACTGAGATTTCCTCAATCTCAAGTCCAAAGTATTTCTTGAAAAGAAATGTTTCACACCCTCTTGATGCTCCTTTGCTCAGTGCACACCTTGCTGAACCTACAGAGTGTTTAGTAACTCTGGTTGTCTTTGAAATCGACAAAGAGTTCTTCTCGTGCACACTTGCACCAACTCAATGCCCGCCTGGCAGAGATTCTGCAAAACCTCCAGAGATTCTGTCACTTCTCTCTATGCCTTCCCCTGCACAACTCATCCTCCAAGGTGTTCATCAACCTTGAGGCTCCTCCTTGAGTCTGTGAATCTGGTCTGCATCAAGTGGTATCAGAGCAGATGAGTAAAGCAGAGATTGACAAAGAACTCATTGAGATAAGGGCGAGAATGGAACAACTAACATTGAAGATGCAACAGGAGGCAAAATTACACTGGAGGTATGAATGGCCTCTGAACAGGAAAGCCAAATGGCCTGTTCAAAATTTGTTGGCCATGAAACAACAACAAGAGTTGAGGAAGTGGAAGAGGTATGTTGAAAACCTCAGTGACACAGAGTTGGTTTGCATCTTTCACCTGCCCTTCTGGAAAGTGTATGGATCACTCTAAGTCTGAGAGCATCTCCATTTCCTCCTACAGCTCACCTGGTTGTCTATCATTTGTTGCACACCTTGCAACAATCACCACAAATCTTTAACACCCTACTTCTTTCACCTGTTGTATACAGATGAATCTCTGCTTCTGATTCCACTTGATGTTACCAGAATTTCTCCCACTTTCTCTCCTTTGTTTGTGAACAAAGTAACAGTCTCTTCTTTCTCTTTTGTCTAAAATCTACAGACAAAAATCTACTCTGATACCACTTGATGTTACCAGAATTTCTCCCACTGTCTCTCCTTTGTTTATGAACAAAGTAACGGTCTCTTCTTTCTCTTTTGTCTGAAATCTACAGACAAAAATCTACTATGATACCACTTAATCCAGACCCCCTACCTCAGCAGGGTTCCACAACCTCCCAGTCTCTGGATCAATCTTCTTCTGAGCCGAAATGGCTCTTCGGATTACTGCTGGAACCCTTTAAACGAATCCACGCGTCCCTTTGTCCTTTGGCATAGGTCTTGAGAAAATCTGTGCACGCACCCCCTTTTCGGCACTCTTCTCTGGAACTGAACCAACACACACCTCGGCGTTGATTCCTTTCCAAAAAGCCCCTTCTTATCTGGTGACCTTGGGCTATGACCCAAGGCGTAAACAACACACCTTTTGTGTTTCGGGGTTTCGGGACTCCTACATGCGAGCTCTCCCAGGCTCCTTGTCCTTCGAATTGTCGAACCCTGAAATAGAGCCTAGCTCCCACTAGCTCCTACCTTCACTCCTAACCAACAAATATGATCGGGACTTTTCTGAAAAGGAAATTTTGGATTTCGCGACTTCACGAATACTGATGTAAGTTCCCTCGACTCTTCAACCTCTAGAACCCAAAATGTCAACAAAGGTTGACTTCCCCAATATGACGAGTACACGCCACCTGTTTCCCACTAATTTTGGATTTTCGGGACTTTCGAGCGAACAACCAACATTCATTCCTCTTCCCCTATGATTCCCCAAATTCTGAAATCTTGCCTTTGACGAGATCGACGGCTATGAGCCTCCCTCGATCCAACAGCTTACGTTCTTTCAGGATTTTTTCCGACCTGGGAATCCACGACACTTGACCTAGATATGACCTTCAGCGAAGCCAAGAGACACTTTTTGTGGTTCGAGACTTAGACGATCAAGAGTCATGTCCCTTTGCCTCTTGTAAACCCGAATCCTGGTCCTTTCCCAAACCAGATCTGACGGTCCTACATCCTCCTTGATCGACGACCACGATCATTTCACAATTTCGCGAGTCGGGACTCCACGTCTCCTGACTCCTGGCCTCTCAAACACCCGGGTCCCAAAATTCCAAAAAGGGCTTAATGGGATTTCAGGATTCGAGGAATCGCAATGCAAGTGTTCCCCCTATTCTCTGTCTTTCGAATCCCCGGTTCATGAAATTCCGAAATACGTCAAAGCGCTACCGGCTTTCACGATTCAGGGAATCGTGATGCAAGCGTTCCCCCTGTTCTCTGTCTTTTGAATCCCCGGTTCACGAAATGCCAAAACCTCTCCCTCTAAGAGACCAATGGCTCACAACGCCCTCTAGTTCTATAGTAAGATCTCTTCCCCATCACTGATCTCCTTGCAACTCCACTTGATCCAACGACTTGCGGTATTTCGAGACTCTCCTCAAGAGTTCTCCATCGTCCGTTCAGATCTTCGAGATCTGCTCTCCTGGATCTACACAGTGTTAAAGTCTGTGCTCCTACCTCAAATTGGATGGTCCATGGGATTCTCCACCATGATCCAATGCTCGATGACGTTCCTCCTCCTGAGCTTTTACTTGCTTCAGACTTAGAAGATTTTCTAAGTCTCGAAGGTCTCGACCTTCGACTCTTCCTCTTGCGAGCTCGATTCCTTTGGGTCTCGTCTGTGTTATAGAAATGCGTCCCCTCCTGAGCTTAATCAACTCAGAAACTTCGAAAGGTTTCTCGACCTTCTACTCCTTTCTTCTATTGCTCTGTGTGCAAAGGCATTGTTCCTCCTGAGCTTCGGGACTTAGAATAAGTCCACCCTCGCACACTCCTTGTGTTGCTGAGATTTCCTCAATCTCAGGTCCAAAGTATTTCTTGAAAATAAATGTTTCACACCCTCTTGGCACTCCTTTGCTCAATGCACACCTTTCAGAGCCTACAGAGTGTTCAGTAACTCTGGTTGTCTTCGAACTCGACAAAGAGTTCTTCTCATGCACACTTGCACTGGCTCAATGCCCGCCTGGCAGAGCTTCTGCAGAACCTCAAGAGATTCTATCTCTTCTCTCTGTGCCTTCCCTTGCACAACTCGTCCTCCAAGGTGTTCAACAACCTTGAGGCTCCTCCTTGAGTATGTGAATCCGGTCTACATCAGTGAGAGTGTGAGAGGGGGAGAGTGGAAGACAAAGAGAGTGAGCAAGATTGAGGGAGAAATGACAACACTACAATAAATCCTTGTGATTAGCTTCCTTTTTATCTCCCTTTTTTTGCTTCCACTATATATTTTAATGTATTTTTCTCCACTTTCTTCCAAAATTCGGTGCTATTTATCTGGATGAAAATATTTTTGAAATTATTTGCACCAAGAAACATAAGTCGATGCTAAATTAGGCGTTATTAGCAACATAAGTCAGTGCCATTATCATCAATGTTCATAATGGACATATCATTGTCATCATTCATCATTTCCATCTATAGAATCTTTGTTAGAACTCTCTTGAAATGTCACAGAACTTCCAATACACCCATCACAAATATCATCCTGCACTGACCCCACACAGTGAGCAGTGAATGCGACCAATGTTGAAAATTATTCAAATTGTGCATGTATGTGTCAAAATTTGGCATGGTTAGAATAGACACCTGCCTTGATGGTATGGGAGGGTTTCAAGACTCAAGGATGTCTAATTTCCCCACATAATCTTTGAGATCATCCACGTTTGCATCAACATTCATCATGCACATCTCATTGTCGTCATTCGTCATTTCCATCTGTAGAATCTTTGTCAAAAATCTCTTAAAATGTCATGGAAATTCCAATACACCCATCACAAATGTCATCCACCAACCCCACACAGTGAGCAATGAATGGGACCAACATTGAAATTTATTCAAATTATTCATGTATGCATCAAAATTTGATGTAGTTGGACTAGACACATGCCTTGACGTTATGGGAGGGTTTCAAGATTCAAGGATATATGATGTCCCCGCATAATATTTAATATGGTCCATGTTTGTATCAACGTTCATCATGGATGTATCATTGTCATCATTTGTCATTTCCATTTGTAGAATCTTTGTCATATCTCTCTTGAAATGTCATGGAACTTCCAATACACCCATCACAAATGTCATCCACCAACCTTGCATAGTGAGCAGTGAATGGGGCCAACATTGAAATTTCTTCAAACTGTGCTTGTATGTGTCGAAATTTGATGTGGTTAGACTAGACATATGCCTTGAAGGTATGGGATGGTTCCAAGACTAAAGGATGTCTGATGTCCCCAATTAATCTTTGATACCATCCAATACATTTTCATCAACGTTCATCATGGATGTATCATTTCCATTTATAGAATCTTTGTTGGAACTCTCTTGAAATATCATGGAACTTCCAATACACCCATCATAAATGTCTTCCACCAATCCCACACAGTGGGCACTGAATGGGGCCAATGTTGAAATTTCTTCAATTTGTGCATGTGTCAAAATTTGACATGGTTAGACGAGATGCATTCCTTGATGGTATGAGAGGGTTTTAAGACTCAAGTATGTATGATGTCCCCACATAACCTTCAAGATCGTCTATGTTTGCATCAATATTCATCATGCATGTCGATCTCATTGTCATCATTCGTCATTCCCTTCTACATAATCTTTGTCGAAACTCCCTTTAAATGCCTTGAAACTCCCAACATGCCCTTCACCAATGTCATCCACCGACCCCACACAATGAGCAGTGAATGGAGCCAATGTTGAAATTTATTGGAAATGTGACTGTATACATCAAAATTTGACATGGTTAGACTAGACAGATGCCTTGACAGTATGGGATGGTTTCAAGACTCAAGTATGTCTGATTTCTTGAGTCAGTAACCTTTGTATTCCTCATCCATGATTTCCTCAGTCAGTCACCTTTGTTATATTGTATTCTACACCTCATGTTGGTCTTCAAAGTTCCCTTATACCTTGATTTCGACGGAACTTTAGCTCATATGATGTCTTGGTTATTAGGTGTAATCCCTGGAGATGATGATTGATTCTATGCAATTGACTTAATTTCTAGTTTTAATCCCACTTCTTCATTCTTGTGAACATCACTAGATGCAATGAGTGCTAAGTGGAATATTAAAAATCATGTGAAATTGGTCAATTGTCACTAATACTCATGGGATAGGGGTCATAGATTAATGACTTACTATACATATAATCACATACCTCGTACATCTCAACATTTAAAGATCATTCATCTTCTTCTTCATCCAAATCAACATATGTATTATGGTATAGTTCAGAATCAATAATGTTGAAAGGATCGTTCATATCAACACCATCATCAATGTCATTTTCGCTATCATCAATGAGAACATTGTCTGCTACATTTGGATGATCAAATTCTTCATCTTCTTCATCTGACATATCTGCAACCACCTGCTTCTGATCTACATCATCGTATTCTTCTTCATCTACATGATTATACTTTATTGGTCTTCCTCTTGGATCATATCTAACAACGTATGACCAGCCTGCTTTACTTTGTACCTCTGAGTAAAAGACTTGCTCACATTGACTTGGAAGAACATAAGGCTATGTACCCGGTTCAAATGACCTTGTATTAACCATGGTAAATCCATTAGGATGCTCAATAACAATTATTTTAGGATCACGTTCATGCATCTGTAGCATGTACCATTTGACCTCAAACAAAACTATTTTAAAGGAATTAAAATCACATTGAATTATATCCTCCAAATACCAATAGTACCTATTTTCAATTTCTTCTAGATGCATGTCACTTCTAGAGGAAACATTAGTGACCTTAAACACTGCAATTATCCCGCAATCTGAGGTTTTCATCTTATCATCCAAGTTTTTGATACGAAATTTACGACCATTACACCATATAGCCTTGTGGTGTTTCAACTACAACATGGAAAAGAAGTAAAAAAATGCATTGTCAATTAATAAACGTCATATAATATGGACTTAGTAAATATATATTTCAAAAAATAAACAAACCAAATACATTGATATAATGGAAAATAACTATAAAAATGTGGGTGAATATACTTTCCTTTTTATCTTTTAAACCAAAGGCTAAATCAATTTCCCTTTGCATTATATCGGGAAATTCATGTCGATAACGATGCATTGTTTTAATCATCTTACTGACCCCTTCCCGTGATAAACTATCATAGTATTATTTACATCGTTCTATCTAATCCTCCATCCCACTCTCGACCAAC
Source organism: Picea sitchensis (assembly GCA_010110895.2). NCBI lineage: Eukaryota > Viridiplantae > Streptophyta > Pinopsida > Pinales > Pinaceae > Picea > Picea sitchensis. The sequence continues at coordinate 18,580 of SNQJ01S0121111.1, forward strand.
TATATGAAAAAATAACAATTCAATATCATTAATTAGCTTTCAATGAGTATGTTAATTTTAAATTGAAAAGTTAAATGTATAATATATTAAATCTACAAAATCTAATTATCTTTCATGATCTTCATTCTACCTTTCTCTAATAGGACCTCCCCTTCAAATTTGTCAAAGGGGTCGAGATGCCAAATGCGAGGCACATTCATATTTTCTACTAATTTAGGAAGATATTGACAAATATACACCATGCATTGATATACCATATATCCCTCCAACATAGAACCCTTAGGACATTCTCTTTGTCTAAAAAAATCCTTCAATGACTTCAACTGCCTCTCCACCATCCACGTCAACCTTGTGTGTATTGGTCCACATAATTCAATCTCCTCAACTTGGTGTATGAGGTAGTGTTATTGTGCATTAAAAAATATTGGAGGTAGATACTTTTTCATTTCACACTTAGTCGAGGAATTTCTCTCTTCCAATACCTTATATCTTATTTATGGATTTACTTATATGAAAGCCACCTACAAATGATGCAACAAAATAACAGGTTTGAACAATATCAAGGCATACATAAAATTGCAGATAAAACACAATATGTCAATAAGTTCCACTACAAAGCACTGAAGAAACATTTTCCATATAAAACTACATTACTTACCTCATGTATTTGCCAATATTATGTATAACTTGTTTTATGTTGTTGTCAAAGCTGTCTGGGCGAGATAGAGGTAGAACATACTGTAACAAAAAAGAAAATCATTAATATCTATTCCCAAATAAAACAAAAAAATGACTAAAAATATCTATACCAATATGGAAATATACCTAATAATTACCTTAATGAATGTGTGTCGGTCATGTGTTTTAACCCCATCAAAATCACCTTTTTTCACTAAGATATTTTGTATGTTCAACAAAAACCCCATCAAAAACCTAATTTTTTGAATGACCTTTTTTACAACATTGCTCGGTTGCTCTGTCAATAACCATGGAAGACTAATATTTTGTTCTTGACCATCACCATTAGAATTAATAATCACACTTTGTAATGTGTGATTAGCTTCCCATATGTCACGAAAAATCTTTCCAGTTCTTTCTTTGTCAGTCCTTCCATCTAAGATTCACCATAACAATTCTATTATATTCTTCCCGATATGCATTATATCAAACAGATGAACTATTTGTAGGTTCTCATAGTAGGGAAACCTACTAAATTGTATGGGGTAACTTTTCATTCCTCGTGGAAGCCCATTCGTGCCTTAACGACATTCATGAAACATAATCGAAATCACATTAACACTAAGTAATCAATATAGCTATGTACCGCGCTGAACAAAATTCACTAAAAAAAGTCATAAGATTTATATATATGATACATAAATAATTTGCATACCTTGACGATTTCTATTATATTCCAACTTCCATAGGTGAGGTGTCATTCTTCAAGGTTTTTTTCCACACTCTTCTTTACCATTTAATTTTTCTTTCTTGGTAGTTTGATAACTATGGTTATTAGGCAAAAAATGTCTATACTCATCAAACACCTCCTTTCCTAAACTTCTTGAACGACGAGATTTTATCCTAGGACCACAAACTAGACATGCAAATTTACCCTTTGTTTGAATACCTGCAAGATATATGAATTAATGTAGCAAATTAGGATTACAATTTTAAAAAATGCATGATATTTTCAAAAAATTATATAATGTTGAAGTGCAACATAAAGTTACATACCACAAAAATGTGATAACCCAAGAACATCATGAATTGTCGATGCAAGTATTCCATGGAATTGAGATTTTTTTTCCCTATTGGTCTAGATATGTCATACATAGTGATGTCAGCCCATAACTTTAGCATCTTATCGATAAAAGGCTCAATATATACATTCATATCTTTAACTTGGTACTTAACTAATTGGTTCAACATACATTAATTATATTTAGTTATACGTCCTTATATATAAAAGATATAATTATCATGCACGAAACAAAGAAATGAATTATGATGTCATACTTTAAAGTAAATAAAGACAAGTTAATTAAATACATGGAACAATCATTTCCAACATTGTGTGCTCTCTCCGATGGCTAAACCCAGCGGGTAGGGTGGTCTTAATCAAGTCTGTCCTTTTGGCCCTTCCCATGTTTCAATTCTCCACCCTCCTTACCCCAAAGGGAATTCTTCAAGCATTGAGTCAACTCATTTGAAAATTTTTATGGCAGGGAGGGACCTCAAATCACAAAAAATCAACCTGGTAAAGTGGGAAATAGTCACCCAGCCGAAATCTAAGGGAGGCCTGGGCATCCGAGACCTCGAAATCACGAACTCGACAATGGGAGCCAAACATTTATGGAGACTAATCTCAGGGGACAATGACTAGTGGAAGCAGGCGATCACAAGCAAGTACAAACTAGGAAAAAGAAAAAGAAGCATGGACAATCCACATCCCCACCATACAGGATCCCAAATCTGGAAACTAATAAAGGGAGTTGCCCCCTTTTTCAGACAGTGCCTTTCTTGGATTCTGGGAAATGGAAAAACAATAAAAAACTGGCAGGATGAGATCTTTGGGGTAACCTTCAACCCTAGAGACGAAAACCTCTCAGATCTAAAATGTTGGATGCTTGGTCTAAGAAGGCGTACTCTGCTTGATATCTCAGCTTGGAATGATAATGGTAGTTGGAAAGATTGGAACTTAGGGAATATCCCCCAACATTTAACAGAACAGACTCAAAGCCTGCTCAAGCTACTAAAAGGGGCAATGCCCATCCAAAAAACATGGCTAGACATTAGGGGATGGGGGAGCCAAGGATACTCAGTAACAACAATATACAACCAGCTCCTCGAGAACACGGATGGACATCATCCCTCAGCAAAATGGAAAAATATCTAGAACCGAGACTCCTTTCCAAAAATCAACTTCTTCACCTAGACTTTAGCTCATGGCAAGATTTTAACAGGGGATAATCTCATTAAGAGAGGCTACCTGGGTCCCTTCATCTGTCCGCTTTGTAACAATAGTCAAGAAGATATCAGCCATCTGTTATGGGACTACCCCTTTGCAAAAAATTGTTGGAACCTTGCCTTCGGAGACCTAGCTATATTTATACGATGGCCCTCCTCCCTCCACCCCAACCTGGGGAACTGGGATAAATATTATCGAGGATCCTTCAAGGACAAGTCAGTATTGAAACGAGTGTGGAGGGCGCTTGCAAAATTTCTTTGCTGGCAGATCTAGAAAGCAAGAAATAGAAAAATCTTTCAAGGTAAGATCACTCCCCCCCAAACAATAGCAGTTAAGGAAAAGTTTCTTCTATTTGAAACGGTATGTTCTTGTCCTCTAAAAATTGAAGATACAACAAACTGGAATGACTGGGAAAAGGATTGGATAGAAATATTCAATATCAAGGATATTAAGTCTCCTCAGGTAGCCCCAAGATCACGTTGGTAGCTTCATCACACTCCCAACATGGAACTCTAGATTCAGAAGCAAAAAACCCATACTCTTTGCTTCGACGGAGCTTCTAAAGGAAACCTAGGGGAGGCAGGTGTGGGGGGGATCCTCTATAATCCCAGGGGAAAAACAGTGTCTCATTACCACTGGAATATAGGGATGGATACCAACAACAAAGTTGAGGCATATGCTCTATTAAAAGGAGTCCAACTGGACCATTCCAAGGGAATAAGAAAGCTTGTTGTCCTCAGAGATTCTCTCACCATAATAAGACTGATGGTCAAGGGATCAAACCCCAAAGATCCTAGCTTAAAACAGATCCTGGACAGAACCAGGTTGGCCTCCAAAGGAATCAATCTCACCTTCTTTCACATCCTCCACGGTAACAACAGCAAAGCAGAGAAGATGGTCAATGCAGCCATCGGGACACCTCTCGGCACTCTCAACATCGACGGAGTTTCAACCCCAACCACCTTATATTAATGAGCATCCAAGAGATAATTTTGGCTAGCCAAAGGAGTCCCTCCCCTTGGGGCTTAAGCTTCCCCCACGACCACATGGTTTGGATCAATGCCAGCTCCACCCAAGTGTGGTGAAAAGGGAGCACTCACACCCATTTTAGTCGGGGTCCATCTTGAAAGGAAAGTCACGACATGGCTGGGTGGACGCTTTCAGTCATCCATGTGAAAACCTGTTGTCGCACCATATGGCTTGTGCCATACGTGATTCATCTACCTTGAGCGTACAAGCTGATCTCACCTCCAAGCACTGTGAAATCTTCTTCTCGCATGGGAAAACCGATGTATCTGGCTCGCCAGTGTGGTTATAATGACCAGGACTATCACCTCCCTCACCGATTCAGCTCCCCTGATGTCAGCCGCCCCTCCATGGCATCGGTCAGTACTATGTACAGGACTCTTCCCATAAACTCGCAGGTTCATTTGTCACCTTCCCCCTCAGCAAACTTGTAGTCGTCCTTACATTGTGTTTGGCCCTCGTGGGAAATCCTATCCGATCGTTTTCCTCTCCAGACTGCCCTGTCTATTATATTATCCCCCTCGCCACCCTAGAGTCATTCTTGTATTCATCAGCGAGCTTCTTGTGTCGTCGGGTGCTATAAATTACTTATTTGCAGTGCTTGGAGTATCCATATTGCCATACCCTTGCCCCTCCCTCTGCTTCCTACTGGGAAGCCTCTTAGTCGTCCCCCATGAGTTAGCTTATACACCTGGGCCACATGAAAAACCCACAAGATTCGGCCAAATCCGGTCTCTCCTCTGGTGACAGTGAAATGCAACAGGAGAATACCATGCCAGAAGATGCAGACTCCTGGCCAAAAGACAATTGGGAACCTGAATGCGGAGGATGCAGCAACCTTTGAGAACAATTGGGAGCGTTGAGTGCCAACATGGCGTTTGAGATGGAAATTCTTTCCTAGCATAGGTTTCTGATCAGTAAGCTACAAGATGAAAGCGAGGCGCAAAGAAGTCAAATAATTGCCAATCGGGTGCAGATAGACACTCTTCAGCTCAGGTTGGATAAGCTTGACGACACGCAGCCCCCAACAAGCAATGCGGAAGCTCAACAAGGATATTCGAGGAATGTTCAGTACAATTCGATTAATCAGTTGCCAGATCTGAATGTGCCCCTCTCTGAATCCAGGAGAAACAAGCAGCACACCAACGAGAATAAGAATGCCTAAGCTAGTCACCCATAATCTCAAACAACGCTATGTTTTGTCGGCTCGTGTATCTAAGTGGGTCCTACTGCAGAGTATATGTAGGAACTTCTCCACACAACACTTTTTGTAAGCAAAGGGGATACCTGAACACCACAATTTTTGTAATAGTCCTCACAGTGAAGAACTCAAACACAACCCTTCATGGTTGTCCTTTTTTGTAACCTCAGTGGATTTATCCACACCGATTAATATATCTTTTCCAGCTTCTGTTAAAAAAAAAACATTGTGTGCTCTCTCTTTATCGACATCCAAGGAGGAAGGTTATTGTTTATAAGAAAAATGGGCCACACTGAGTAAGTAGAACAAAGCTCTCCAAATGGATTGACACCATCAGCTACCAATGAAAGTCTAACATTACGATGTTATTCTTTAAAGATTGGCCATTTTTCTTTGGTGTTCTTTAATGCAGAACCATATACAGGAATTCGAAGAACATCGTCTTCACTTATGTTCTTTGCATGTAAATCCATAAACTATGTTATACTTTGGCACCTAAACAGTGGTTGGAAACATGGAATTATGGGAATATAACAAAGAACTTTGCGAGGCACCTTTTTTTTAGCTTGAGAAATTTGATATCTACTTATTTGACATTGTGGGCATTCATTTTTTGATGCATATTGTCTATAGTATATGATATGATCATTAGAACATGCATCAATAGTTTGATACTCCATTCCAATTTCTTTCATAATCACAAATATTTCTCGATATGTGCGTGGTAAAATATTTGACGGTGCTAATATAAATCCACTTAACAATCTACACCATTCAAAAAAATAAGTCAATGTAAACAATATTAATCATAAATATCGCACCCCTACTTTACGAATTAATTAACAATAACAATATGGTAAAATAGTCAACCTTTATGTACATGTGAGCATGACAAAAACAATACATTACATACCTTAGGATCTGTGTGAGACAGGTGTTTAATAAACCATTCAAAACCTTCAAGTTCACCTACAACAATATAGCATATAGAAGAATTGTTGTTGAGAATTCATAAAGATGTTGCCGTGACTTCTCGAGTAGAGGATCAACATCATGAATATCATCATGGTTGTCTTCATCCATTGGAGCAAATGTGTCTTGGATCAATCTATGTATCTCATCTTCCTTATTTGTATCAATAACGTTATCTTTGTCCATATCATCATTAAGAAATCGATCTTCAATATTCTGATCTACATGTTCCTCACCTTGTGAAGTAGTATTTATGCTACTACTTGGCAAATAACTCTCTAGAGGTCGACATTTTGGGGGCATTGTCTTTATATTTACAAACAATGTAATAAAATTAGTGTGTATAGAACATATATTAAAACGATAAAACATTTGATAAATACATGACATGATCTATTACAAAGAATACATTATATATTGAATAACGTCTTAGCAAGGGATGATATTCATAACCCCCTTCAGTGTTCCCCTTCTCCCTACAATCTTTTTCAGCTATTGTTATTAAAATTCTTCTAGTTTGCAAGGCCCCGCAATCATTGCAAGGGAAATAACATTTTTCATCACCCTTTGCCTCCAATGTCGCTCTAAATTGAGCAAGCCTCCTTGCATTTTCATTCATAGTATATTTATTTGACACGGTAATTGCCTATAAGAACCAATTAAATTTTGTTAAAACATTGAAAAAAAAATTAAAATTAAAATTTCATATACTTCGAGGTCCAATCACAGGAAATATATGTTGCAATGTTAAATTTTGAAAAAATTATTAAAAAAATTAATTTTGTTCAAACATTGAAAAAAAAAAATTAAAAATTCATATACTTCGACGTTCAATCACACGAAATATATGTAGCAATGTTAAATTTCGAAAAAAAAATATTAAAAAAAATAAATTTGGTTAAAACATTCATGTTAAAAACTTTTGAAATTAAAATTTCTTAACATGGCTTTATATTAAAAGAGACAAAAAAATTAAAAATACTAACCTTGTAAGTCTAAATTCCGAGCTATGTAGATCGAGAATTGGATGTGTTAAACCAGTACATGACAGAAAAAATACAACTCAAACAATCACCAGAAAAATTGTCGCAACTATAGCAAATTTGTCGAAATTTGTCTTAAAGACATGTATTTATAGATCGATGCTCGTCGATATAGCAACGAAAATAAATGAGTTCAACCCGAAAAAATTCAATAATTGTTGAATTGCACGTGTGGTTCGCACGTGTGGCACAAGTGTCGCTATAGAGACGAAGATTTATGGATACAACGACAATTTTCTTAATATGTCGCTATATAAACGAACGTCATGGCCAAACAAAAACAAAATTAAAAGAAAGAAAAAAATTTAATGCATTTTTCCACGAACTATAGAAACCTGGAAATATTTTGTTGCATTTTGAGCCCATATGTACTAGTGGTTGTAAACCATAGCTTTCTTGTTGCTTCCCTCTTGTATTGGATCCCAAAATGTGTCATTGTCATATTAAGAAAAAACATGTCAAGTTTTGCAATGCATGTTATACAATAAACGAGCACCAATTTGTTTTTAGTGTATAGCACACCACTTCGCTATGTCTTATTAAAAAAATATAGTTTCATTGTGCATACTATACGGTAAAAATGCATCGACACATTTTTTAGTGTATATTGGCTAAGTCTTATTTTCAAAAAAAAATTCAATTTTAGCAGTGCATACAATATAGAACACACTCATTGGTGTGTATTACTATATAAAATACACCATCTAACCTAAAAATAGTTTTATCTTGAAATTCTTTACTTATTTCATATTTCATTATGCAAGGATTTTATTGAGATAATATTAGGGACAAAATTTATAGCAAAGAGCACGAGGGAATTACATCTCAAGAACAGAACATGACAAGTTATTTGAATTTTTATCATAAAAGTAATATATTTGAATTATTTTTTTATTTAAATGATGTGTATTAGTTAATGTGTGTCATGCAAAGAAAACACTTGAAAAAACTAAATAAGATTGTTTGCAATCTGCATGGAAAAGAGCGTAGAAGTTTTATGGAAATGTTGCAAATAGGGAAAAGGTGATAACGTGAAGTTTTTTTTGACATTTTACTAATAATGTGCTTCTTAACAATAATAGCTATCATGTTTCAAACATTCGATTTTGCATATGTTGAATGTTGTGTAGGGACTGACAATGAGGAAATAGAGGGCCCTCTTAAGAAGAAAAAAATTATGAAGTGTGTAAATGATTATGAATTGGTCCTCAATTGATTTAGAGTGGTGTTATAAGTTAATGAAAGGTGGGGAAACTTTTATAAAACTAATAGGGATATAGTGGAAAGAACAT
>SNQJ01S0121111.1:27091-43690 GCA_010110895.2 Picea sitchensis
GATCCTTCTAGAAGCAGAAGCTTCTATTAGGTCTTCTTACATTCGCCTTATTCTATTTTATTGAAAGGCCTTATTAATATTGAGCTTTATTACATCCGAATATATTGTTCTACCTATGTGCGGGTTAGGACCCTAACAAATGAGGTGTGGTATAGAAGGTAAGCCAAGAGATACACACTGAACTCTTGAATCCCGAACTATCGATGTGACGAGGACTGTTGGATGAACAGGTATGTGGCAAGCAATCCTATGGTCCAGAGACTTCGTACTCTGGAGGAATTTGACCAAGGGTTTTCAAGGTGTGAAAATCGTCGAAGTCACGATCGCTGATATAGATCTCGGACATTGATAGGAAGAGGACACGTGGCACCAGATCCAAGATTCCAAAGACTTATCTCTTTGGGGGATTTGCGTCAAGAGGATTCGGTGAGCTCCAAAGCCGGAGTCACTAAGTAATGAGGGCCGTGGATCTATGAATCCACATGGATACATCTCAACCACAGGATGGAGGTTGACGTGGCTCACTGATATCATCCTGGGTGACTTAGATCAGCAACCAAGGTACCACGTGTCACCCAGATTTGGCCGATTCATAGACCCTTTATGATAATTAAAGCATGACACGTGTCACCCCCATGAGGAGGACATGTGCCACCCCTTGACCCTCACTGTGTGTCAGCTACTGGTTCGTGCCTACTTGGCCAATGTGGATGGTGATGTAATCAGGTCCCCGGTAGTTGGGATAACTTCAGAGTTCAGATTATTTAGGGTGTGGTACCATATAGGAACGTTCGACGTAAATTGTTGATCACTAAAGGGCCAAAGCCACATGGTGAAAATTAAGAATGTTTGAGTGTAGGTTGATACAGGAAGGTCCAACGACGATCATCGGTCATCGATTGCTGATAGACCAACAACGACCGCCAACTGCCGAAACGCCCAAACAATGGTTGTTCAACTCTAAATGCCGAACGTCGATCACCGAAGGGCTATGGCCACATGCTGATATTTCAGGACTTCAGGGATTAGGAAAAAGGAGAGTTCCACGACAGATTCCGAGCCCTTTTTTAATTGTAGGATCTCGGTGGAGGATGTGGATCGTTGATTTCCTCTTCTATTCGATGATCTGGAAAATTTGACAACACCGTGGGAACTTCCGAAGTCTAGGAGTTTCGAAGCACCGAAACCTTTGCTAAGCAGACTCTTAACTCTTGATTTTCAGCCCGAGGTCACGAGGAGGACCCCACTAGCTAGTTTAGGCATATAATGGTAGATGTAAGCTTCAAAGAAGCAAAATAAGATGGTTATGCTGAGTAAGGAAACGCAAAAATTTGATGCCTCATCCTTAGAAAGGGTATTTAGGGGTTGGGTGTGTTACAAATTGGTATCATAGCATGGAATCAACACTTAGCCTGCTTGGGTTCGTGCATGAGTCGCATAAAAATATTATTAGAGAATTTATGGGGTAACACCCTACCTTACCCCCCCTTCTACTATTGATAGATGTTTTGGAAGTTTGCATTGTAGGTTGTTAATGTTTCCAAATAAAGAATTGACTTCACCTTGCAATGATATATGTTGTTCATGAATTGGTAGATTAGTAACTAACATAAAATGTTTTATCAACACTCAAACAGTCATTGAACAACATGAGAACTACAATGTAAAGGATGGTGACACATAAGGATTTGGGGGAGAGCTCCCACAATAGAGAGGAAGAATATGATGAAAGGAGGGTGGTGGAAACCCCTCCAAATTTGGCCGAAACTGTAAGAAGCCTCATGGAAGAATTACAGAGTTATAAGGTTGACAATGAAAGGATGATAAAGGAACAGGAAAATCACATTGGAATTAATGCAGTCCTACTACAAAGCCTATAAGATATACAAAGGAAAATGCAACATGGTCCAACTTCTAGTCATGTGGAAAGACATCATACTAAGAAAACTCTAAGTCCACCTTAGATACAAAAGCATGGTCTTGAAAGTGGCCACACCAGGACGAGAACCTCAAAGAAGGCCCAACATGGAGCCAAGATACATTCAATGGAAGATTCCTCTGGCGAGGACACTGACCACTCTAAGGAGTCTTCCAGTGAAAAACTAGTTCCCATTCTCAGACAAGAGTAATGAAGAGGAAAAATTCCAAGAGTCGTGACCCTGAAGAATTCAAGAAATCCAAACCTTGCACCTTCGATGGAGAGATTAAGAAGGGGGAATAAGAAGAAGTTTGGCTACTTGGCTTGAAGAAGTACTTCAGAGTCCATGACTACTTTGAAGATTTAAAGGCTCAGTGATCCGAATTCGGATCCAGAAGCCTGATAGGGCTTGAAAAATGCTAAAAAATTAAAGTGCTCGGAATGCGACGAAACCTATGCCATTGCGTCCGTCTCGTCTTCCTGATTCCAGTGGTATATTTACTTTGTCAAACGGGCTCCGTATGGAGAAGATATCGCGTTCTGTCCCAAAGGTCAAACATGCAAAAAAATTGCTGACTGTGCAGTCCGTACAGTCTGTACGGACGCTGACGTGGCAGGTCCGTACAACGACACATGGTAGGTCTGTACAGTGACACGTGGTAGCTCCAGGGAGTGACACGTGGTAGGAATATTTGGTTGATTTGACGTACGGTTGGATGTATCCGAAGGTGACACGTGTCACCACTGAAAGGGTGACACGTGGCATGGGGTGACGTCAGCAGCTGACGTGGCATGGGGTGACGTCAGCAGATGACGTGGTAGGATGACGGGGAAGACACATGGGATGAAAGGTGGCAGTACGACCATCGACGTGGCAATACAGCAGATGATGCGACAGTTGACGTGGCAGCAGACGTGGGCGAATCAGCGAATGACACGTGGCGTGTTCTGGTTGGTTTTTAAGGTGCCACGTGGCCCAGTCACGGGCTGCCACGTGGCACCGTATGATTGGTTTTCAGTTTTGTATATAAAATTTGTTTGGCATGGCCGGGGGTCGAACCCGCGACCTCCGGGTGGGCAACGGACTAGCAGGGCTGGGCTATCCAGCCTGCCCTCGGGTGATGCTTGTTATGTATTTGGCAAATTTTGTATTTAAATTAAAATAAAGGTGCATGCAGAGGGGAAAAGGGTCGGGGCTTAGCCCCAGCCCACGGTCCAACGCTACACACCATATAACCACGACCTTACCATTGGCGCGGAAGGAGTATAGGATAAGGGCTTAGCCCTGGTCACGCGCCACCATATGTAACTGCTGCCCAAAAATCGGGGGCTTATCCCTACGGATATGCACGGGGGTTATAACTACAACCCACAGGTCCTATGGATGCGCCAATAGAACCGAGAGTCAACAGCCAGGGGGGCGCGCAATCAGGGAGCGGTCGGCCACATGGCCCCATGCAACCACGAATCTAGGGGCGCGCGTGGATAAAGGGGCTAGCGCCCATATGTATAGTCAAAAGTGGGGTTTTTTATGCTATTTTGGGTTTTTATTATTAAATATGCCTATTATTAGCTGATTCTCTCCATTTTTGGGGAATATTGGGCATTTTTGGAGGCCAAATTCTTGGAGGAAGTTGGAGCTGAGAAACCAAATTAAAGGCTATATAAACCAGGCCTGTTTGAGGGCATGGGCAGTCAGTCAGAGCAGAGTTATGCTGGAGAAAAGCCAAGCCAAAGTCAGTTTGATGTAGAGAAGCTTTTGAGGAGGAGACGTTGTTGGACCATTTCTGGGAGCTCCGGATGTCCATTTTGCATGTCATTTTCTTTGTAGGGTTCTAGAGATCTGGGAGAACATGACCAGATCAGTCTTGTAGCCATTTGGCATTGCAACGATGTAATTTTTAGCATTTGAACAGAAATAAAGAAGCCTCCCCCACAGAGAAAAGGCCCGGAGACGTAGGCAAAAGTTGTGCCGAACTCCGTTATCAATCTGCGTGTTATGGTTTGCTATCTATATTTTCATTTCAGATCTGCATATGTGTATATGGCTGTTATAATTCCTCTTCTTTCCTCATTCTTTCACTAAGTTTCTCAAGTGGTTAATTAAAGCATGCAAAATTAAAACTCAACCATAGTCATTTAAAAGATCCTACGGATCACTCAGATAGCCATTTTCAACTTGAATGAGAAATCTTCCATTTTGTGGGAAGACATTAGGAACATGAAAGGAGTCCATGAGAAGTACTTGTCATGGAAACAATTTGAGAAATACTTCAAGAAGAAGTACTTGCGAGAAAACTACTTTTATGGGAATACCAAGGAGTTCTATGAACTCAAGCCGAGACAACTTACCATAGATGAGTATATCGACAAATTTCTCGAGCCGATGAGGTATGTGCCCTATGTAAAGGATGAAAATTTAAATATGCAATGATTTATTCATGGCTTACCCCAGTTCCACCGGGATAGAATTGAGTTTGATGAGCCAAAGACATTAGAAGATACTATTTGAAAATCAAGGTATTGCTATGAGAAATTCAAGAGTAAGACAAAACCCCATGAAGACTGGAAGAAGAAAAATAATTCGATATTCAAGAAGAAGGGGTTTAAACCCTCAAAATTTAAGAACCTTGATAAGATCTCTAGGATGAGCCTTCCTACCAGAAGTGTGTATCAACAAAATTTTCCATCCCAGAGTGTAAATAAACCATTCAGAGCTACTCCAAGTAAGACTGATAACATGAAGAGAGAACCCTTGAAATGTTGGGGTTGTGGAGAGGAACATTTGTTGAGGGTTTGTCCACATAGGAAACAGAACCCTGGGAGGGTCTACAACATCCAAGAGGCTACCACATTCAATGATGTGGCTAGGAGCCTGCCACAAATTTATGCAACCTTGGATAATAAACAAGATGACCACCAATCTTCAGTGGTGGATATGGAAGGTACAATTGCTAACCATCATATTTCCATTTTAATTGACCCTGGTTCTAATTTGAGTTATGTTGCCCCTCAAACTGTTGAGAAATGTAAATTGCAACAAGTTAAACATGTTAAATCATGTCTAGTACAACTATCCACTGGAACCAAAAGAAAAGTAACATGGATCATACCAGCATGGCAATTTGTCATGAGTGGGTTGCCCACCGAAGCAGACCTAAACCTACTTCATCTAGGATCTTATGACCTGCTGATTGGCATGGACTAGATGGCTGCCCACAAAACCAAGTTGGACTGTTACGGTAAAACTTTGGAGTGTGAAAATGAAGAAGGAATAAGGGTAACCCTACAAGAGATTTAAAAGCATGTCTTAGTGAGACAAATATCAACTCTCCAAGTGAAGAAGTATTGTAGAAAGGGATGTCCCTTGTATGGAATACAAGTAATGAAGTATGTTGAGAATGGCAAACCCAGCCTAGAGGAACATCCCATATTGAGAGAATATAAATATGTATTCCCAGAAGAGGTGCCAGGCCTACCTCTAAGAAGGGATACTGACATTTCCATAGAACTTATACCAGGAGCAGTGCCAATGTCTAGAACACCCTATAGAATGAGTACACCAGAGCTAGTTGAGATCAAACTACAGCTGAAGGATATGTGGGGAAAAGGCTACATCCGGCCTAGTGTGTCTCCATGGGGAGAACCACCCTTGTTTGTGAAAAATAAAGATGGCACACTGAGACTGTGCATAGATTATAGACAACTCAATAAGGTGACCATCAAGAATAAGTATCCCTTGCCAAGGATCGATGACTTGTTTGACAAATCAAGGGGTGCTACCGTGTTATCCAATATTGACTTGAGGTCTGGATACCATCAGGTCCGAATTAAAGATGAAGACATCTAGAAGACAACCTTTAGGACAAGATATGGTCACTATGAATTTGTGGTGGTGCCATCTGGGCTTACGAATGCACCAACCACTTTTATGTGCTTAATAAATAACGTATTCCTAAATTTCCTGGATAGGTTTGTGCTAGTTTTCATTGATGATATTCTAATCTATTCAAAGAATAGGGAAGATCATGAAGAACATCTCAAGCTAGTAATCCAAGTACTAAGAGAACATCAACTCTATGCTAAGCTTAGTAAGTGTGACTTTTTCCATAAACAAGTCCATTACTTAGGCCATATTATTTCTGAGGAAGGAGTGGCAGTTGATCTTAAAAAGATTAAAGCCATCATGGATTGGCCTACCCTAAATGATGTATCTGATATCAGATCCTTTATGGGCCTGGCATGATACTATAGGAGATTCATAAGAGGATTTTCCAAGATTGGTTGCCCAATCACCTCCCTTCAAAAAAAGGGGGTTAAATTCATTTGGGCATCAGAATGTGAAGAAAGATTCCAAGAGCTGAAATACCTTCTAACCAATGCGCATGTACAAAAGATTGNTCCAAGTACTAAGAGAACATCAACTCTATGCTAAGCTTAGTAAGTGTGACTTTTTCCATAAACAAGTCCATTACTTAGGCCATATTATTTCTGAGGAAGGAGTGGCAGTTGATCTTAAAAAGATTAAAGCCATCATGGATTGGCCTACCCTAAATGATGTATCTGATATCAGATCCTTTATGGGCCTGGCATGATACTATAGGAGATTCATAAGAGGATTTTCCAAGATTGGTTGCCCAATCACCTCCCTTCAAAAAAAGGGGGTTAAATTCATTTGGGCATCAGAATGTGAAGAAAGATTCCAAGAGCTGAAATACCTTCTAACCAATGCGCATGTACAAAAGATTGCAGATCCAAACAAAGACTTCCTTGTGTGTACATATGCCTACAAGGAAGGGCTCGAAGGAGTCATTATGCAAGAAGGACATGTGATTTGCTACGAGTATAGAAAATTGAATGAGCATGAAATCAATTACGTGACCTATGATATGGAATTGGCTGCCATAATGCATGCTTTAAAAATGTGGAGGCATTACCTCTTAGGTAGAATATTTGTACTTATGATAGACCATAGTGGGTTGAGGTATTTGTTTGACCAACCAAAACTCAATGTGAGACAAGCTAGGTGGATGGCTCTCCTTAATGAGTTTGATTTTGAAATCAAACATATCAAAGGAAAGGAAAATATGGTGGTTTATGCCCTTAGTAGAAGTATGAAAGTAGTTCACATGGGAACTGTAAGCGCCAGTGAAGTAGACGTCAAAGAGAAGGTCAAAACTGCACAAGAAACGTATGCATTTTTCAAGACTGTGACATCATACCTAAAGCAAGAGCCCACATGGATGAAGTATGAAGGTTATCATATGCTTAATGATGACCTGTTGACTTACAAGGGATGATTGTACATTCCAAATTGTGACGACTTGAAGAGGTTCATAATGGATGAATTACACAAGAGACCATATACTGGTCATCATGGTTATCATAAAATGATCACGACCACTAGGAAACTATTTTGTTGGCCCAGATTGAAAAAGGACATAGCTGATTACTTAGCTAAGTGTCTAGAGTGTCAGCAAGTCAAGACAGAGCACCGACACCCAACATGGCTGTTGTAGCCCCTACCAATTCCCGAATGGAAATGGGAAACCCTCTCCATGGATTTTATCACAGGATTACCAAGATCAACCAAACTGAATGATGCCATCATGGTAGTTGTGGAAAAACTGAGCAAGGTTGCTCACTTCATACCCGTCAAGTCAACTTGCAAGGCAATAGATATTGCCAACATCTTCATGAAAGAGATATTCATACTGCATGTCATGCTTAAGGAAATTATATCTGACAGAGATACAAATTTTACTTCAAACTTCTGGAAATCTTTGTTTGCTGGTTTTGAAACAAAATTACTCTTTAGTAAACCTGTCACCCTCAAATTGATGGGTAGACAGAGAGGGTAAACCAAGTATTAGAAGACATGCTGAGGATGCATGTAACGCATCAACCCAAGAAATGGGAGGAATACCTACCACTGGTATAATTTGATTACAATAATGGATACCAGGAGTCATTAAAAATGAGTCCTTTTGAAGCCATCTATGGAAGGTAATGCAACATTCCAATAAGATGGAATAACCTAGTAGACAGAGTTAGAATCAAGCTAGATATGCTAAAGGAAATGGAACACCAAGTGATTCAGATCAGGAAAAATATGAAGTTAGCCCAGGATAGACAAAAGAGTTATGCAAACCTGAAAGGCAATGATGAGAAGAGCTCACAGACTCAACCTACACCTGCACTCAGAGAAAGAAACAAACCAATCAATTGGGGGAAGAAGAATAAGAATACCAAGAGGTCTACCTTAAACAAGGCATCACTTGTTTTCCACAACTGTAAGAAGAGAGCCCATAACACTACCAACTATTGGTACTTGAAGGCTTCTTCATTCAATGGGAAGAAATTCCATCTTTAGGCATATTTCTAGAAGAGCCAAGCCATATGTTGCAAGCTTTATTACTTTCAAAGGAGGAATGTCAAGAAGTCTTATCCAATCCAACAACAAACTCAGAGGCACATGAAGAAAAGGAATATCTCAAGCAGTCCATACGAAAGTGCCAAGAACTTTTTCCACCACTGCAAGTTGAGTGGAAATTGGGAAGTAAAGTGTTGCTAGCTTCATCCGAAACTTCACCCCATAAATCAGACAACCAAGACTCAAAGAGTGTGGAGAGTGAAGAGCATATTGCATCTATAATTCAAGGAGATGGAGTCATCCAAGGAGAGATAACATCATAGGAGGTCTGCATTAACATTCTTTTAGTGCATTTGTTTTCCATTATTGACATTAACCTGGGGCATTTTCCAAGCCTTGAAGATAACCAATAGAGGCATCCATTTTTCCTACCAATACTCGACAACAAAGGAACAACTCATAATCCTTTGGGTGTTTTCGATCAATTATCTTTCTAACCAAGCCATAATGGGTTTTATTGATTTCCATTGCGCGTTGGCGTTGGTTGTTATGTGTATATTGTACTGAGAACCGAGGCTTAGTAGCCTTTTAGAAGGTAGAGTAGAGTGTTAAATAGAGAACAAGCCTTGAAGCTAGGAGAATATAAAAAGAGAACAAAGATCATAAGTAATTCCACAAAGGGATATGTGTTGGTGAATTGAGTGGGATATAAGTCCCTTGTTTACAGATCAACTACTCACAAAATTTGTGATCAACGCTTTTTTTCCTTATTGTCCAGTCTTATTTGTTGAATGGGTTCCATTTTTTTTTTCTTTTCCACAACAATGAAACAATTAATTAGTAATTCACGTGACAATTAAACTCTCTCGTTACACATAAAAAATCAATGATTACACATGTTTGATGCACATTGTTGTTGGGATAGCTCCTTTTGTAATTCAATTATTCTCATTTCATTGACCATATACTTGTAGAATTCTTTAGACATCCCCATTCCCATGTTTCAAATATCACATCATTCGTTCATTGGAATTTTCTTCATCTTCCTGAAAAAACAAAAAAAACAAGAAAAAATCTAATAATATTTATATGAAAGTAAATATAGCTGAAATATTAATTTGGTAAATTTTGGACTAGTATATACATATTATAGAAAAAAAATGTTAGCAATAACACTTAAATTTTTCTTTTTTATTATTGTATGTATTTACTATTGCAATTCTCACAAGTCTCATTGATCATTGCTTCAAAAAAGTTTGTTGTAGTTTAAATATAATCCAATTTTTAGATTCATTCGATTGATTTTTGCATTGTAAATGAAAAGATCTACATGTTCTTTCCACTATATCCCTATTAGTTTTATAAAAGTTTCCCCACCTTTCATTAACTTATAACACCACTCTAAATCAATTGAGGACCAATTCATAATCATTTACACACTTCATAATTTTTTTCTTCTTAAGAGGGCCCTCTATTTCCTCATTGTCAGTCCCTACACAACATTCAACATATGCAAAATCGAATGTTTGAAACATGATAGCTATTATTGTTAAGAAGCACATTATTAGTAAAATGTCAAAAAAAACTTCACGTTATCACCTTTTCCCTATTTGCAACATTTCCATAAAACTTCTACGCTCTTTTCCATGCAGATTGCAAACAATCTTATTTAGTTTTTTCAAGTGTTTTCTTTGCATGACACACATTAACTAATACACATCATTTAAATAAAAAAATAATTCAAATATATTACTTTTATGATAAAAATTCAAATAACTTGTCATGTTCTGTTCTTGAGATGTAATTCCCTCGTGCTCTTTGCTATAAATTTTGTCCCTAATATTATCTCAATAAAATCCTTGCATAATGAAATATGAAATAAGTAAAGAATTTCAAGATAAAACTATTTTTAGGTTAGATGGTGTATTTTATATAGTAATACACACCAATGAGTGTGTTCTATATTGTATGCACTGCTAAAATTGAATTTTTTTTTGAAAATAAGACTTAGCCAATATACACTAAAAAATGTGTCGATGCATTTTTACCGTATAGTATGCACAATGAAACTATATTTTTTTAATAAGACATAGCGAAGTGGTGTGCTATACACTAAAAACAAATTGGTGCTCGTTTATTGTATAACATGCATTGCAAAACTTGACATGTTTTTTCTTAATATGACAATGACACATTTTGGGATCCAATACAAGAGGGAAGCAACAAGAAAGCTATGGTTTACAACCACTAGTACATATGGGCTCAAAATGCAACAAAATATTTCCAGGTTTCTATAGTTCGTGGAAAAATGCATTAAATTTTTTTCTTTCTTTTAATTTTGTTTTTGTTTGGCCATGACGTTCGTTTATATAGCGACATATTAAGAAAATTGTCGTTGTATCCATAAATCTTCGTCTCTATAGCGACACTTGTGCCACACGTGCGAACCACACGTGCAATTCAACAATTATTGAATTTTTTCGGGTTGAACTCATTTATTTTCGTTGCTATATCGACGAGCATCGATCTATAAATACATGTCTTTAAGACAAATTTCGACAAATTTGCTATAGTTGCGACAATTTTTCTGGTGATTGTTTGAGTTGTATTTTTTCTGTCATGTACTGGTTTAACACATCCAATTCTCGATCTACATAGCTCGGAATTTAGACTTACAAGGTTAGTATTTTTAATTTTTTTGTCTCTTTTAATATAAAGCCATGTTAAGAAATTTTAATTTCAAAAGTTTTTAACATGAATGTTTTAACCAAATTTATTTTTTTTAATATTTTTTTTTCGAAATTTAACATTGCTACATATATTTCGTGTGATTGAACGTCGAAGTATATGAATTTTTAATTTTTTTTTTTCAATGTTTGAACAAAATTAATTTTTTTAATAATTTTTTCAAAATTTAACATTGCAACATATATTTCCTGTGATTGGACCTCGAAGTATATGAAATTTTAATTTTAATTTTTTTTTCAATGTTTTAACAAAATTTAATTGGTTCTTATAGGCAATTACCGTGTCAAATAAATATACTATGAATGAAAATGCAAGGAGGCTTGCTCAATTTAGAGCGACATTGGAGGCAAAGGGTGATGAAAAATGTTATTTCCCTTGCAATGATTGCGGGGCCTTGCAAACTAGAAGAATTTTAATAACAATAGCTGAAAAAGATTGTAGGGAGAAGGGGAACACTGAAGGGGGTTATGAATATCATCCCTTGCTAAGACGTTATTCAATATATAATGTATTCTTTGTAATAGATCATGTCATGTATTTATCAAATGTTTTATCGTTTTAATATATGTTCTATACACACTAATTTTATTACATTGTTTGTAAATATAAAGACAATGCCCCCAAAATGTCGACCTCTAGAGAGTTATTTGCCAAGTAGTAGCATAAATACTACTTCACAAGGTGAGGAACATGTAGATCAGAATATTGAAGATCGATTTCTTAATGATGATATGGACAAAGATAACGTTATTGATACAAATAAGGAAGATGAGATACATAGATTGATCCAAGACACATTTGCTCCAATGGATGAAGACAACCATGATGATATTCATGATGTTGATCCTCTACTCGAGAAGTCACGGCAACATCTTTATGAATTCTCAACAACAATTCTTCTATATGCTATATTGTTGTAGGTGAACTTGAAGGTTTTGAATGGTTTATTAAACACCTGTCTCACACAGATCCTAAGGTATGTAATGTATTGTTTTTGTCATGCTCACATGTACATAAAGGTTGACTATTTTACCATATTGTTATTGTTAATTAATTCGTAAAGTAGGGGTGCGATATTTATGATTAATATTGTTTACATTGACTTATTTTTTTGAATGGTGTAGATTGTTAAGTGGATTTATATTAGCACCGTCAAATATTTTACCACGCACATATCGAGAAATATTTGTGATTATGAAAGAAATTGGAATGGAGTATCAAACTATTGATGCATGTTCTAATGATCATATCATATACTATAGACAATATGCATCAAAAAATGAATGCCCACAATGTCAAATAAGTAGATATCAAATTTCTCAAGCTAAAAAAAAGGTGCCTCGCAAAGTTCTTTGTTATATTCCCATAATTCCATGTTTCCAACCACTGTTTAGGTGCCAAAGTATAACATAGTTTATGGATTTACATGCAAAGAACATAAGTGAAGACGATGTTCTTCGAATTCCTGTATATGGTTCTGCATTAAAGAACACCAAAGAAAAATGGCCAATCTTTAAAGAATAACATCGTAATGTTAGACTTTCATTGGTAGCTGATGGTGTCAATCCATTTGGAGAGCTTTGTTCTACTTACTCAGTGTGGCCCATTTTTCTTATAAACAATAACCTTCCTCCTTGGATGTCGATAAAGAGAGAGCACACAATGTTTTTTTTTTAACAGAAGCTGGAAAAGATATATTAATCGGTGTGGATAAATCCACTGAGGTTACAAAAAAGGACAACCATGAAGGGTTGTGTTTGAGTTCTTCACTGTGAGGACTATTACAAAAATTGTGGTGTTCAGGTATCCCCTTTGCTTACAAAAAGTGTTGTGTGGAGAAGTTCCTACATATACTCTGCAGTAGGACCCACTTAGATACACGAGCCGACAAAACATAGCGTTGTTTGAGATTATGGGTGACTAGCTTAGGCATTCTTATTCTCGTTGGTGTGCTGCTTGTTTCTCCTGGATTCAGAGAGGGGCACATTCAGATCTGGCAACTGATTAATCGAATTGTACTGAACATTCCTCGAATATCCTTGTTGAGCTTCCGCATTGCTTGTTGGGGGCTGCGTGTCGTCAAGCTTATCCAACCTGAGCTGAAGAGTGTCTATCTGCACCCGATTGGCAATTATTTGACTTCTTTGCGCCTCGCTTTCATCTTGTAGCTTACTGATCAGAAACCTATGCTAGGAAAGAATTTCCATCTCAAACGCCATGTTGGCACTCAACGCTCCCAATTGTTCTCAAAGGTTGCTGCATCCTCCGCATTCAGGTTCCCAATTGTCTTTTGGCCAGGAGTCTGCATCTTCTGGCATGGTATTCTCCTGTTGCATTTCACTGTCACCAGAGGAGAGACCGGATTTGGCCGAATCTTGTGGGTTTTTCATGTGGCCCAGGTGTATAAGCTAACTCATGGGGGACGACTAAGAGGCTTCCCAGTAGGAAGCAGAGGGAGGGGCAAGGGTATGGCAATATGGATACTCCAAGCACTGCAAATAAGTAATTTATAGCACCCGACGACACAAGAAGCTCGCTGATGAATACAAGAATGACTCTAGGGTGGCGAGGGGGATAATATAATAGACAGGGCAGTCTGGAGAGGAAAACGATCGGATAGGATTTCCCACGAGGGCCAAACACAATGTAAGGACGACTACAAGTTTGCTGAGGGGGAAGGTGACAAATGAACCTGCGAGTTTATGGGAAGAGTCCTGTACATAGTACTGACCGATGCCATGGAGGGGCGGCTGACATCAGGGGAGCTGAATCGGTGAGGGAGGTGATAGTCCTGGTCATTATAACCACACTGGCGAGCCAGATACATCGGTTTTCCCATGCGAGAAGAAGATTTCACAGTGCTTGGAGGTGAGATCAGCTTGTACGCTCAAGGTAGATGAATCACGTATGGCACAAGCCATATGGTGCGACAACAGGTTTTCACATGGATGACTGAAAGCGTCCACCCAGCCATGTCGTGACTTTCCTTTCAAGATGGACCCCGACTAAAATGGGTGTGAGTGCTCCCTTTTCACCACACTTGGGTGGAGCTGGCATTGATCCAAACCATGTGGTCGTGGGGGAAGCTTAAGCCCCAAGGGGAGGGACTCCTTTGGCTAGCCAAAATTATCTCTTGGATGCTCATTAATATAAGGTGGTTGGGGTTGAAACTCCGTCGATGTTGAGAGTGCCGAGAGGTGTCCCGATGGCTGCATTGACCATCTTCTCTGCTTTGCTGTTGTTACCGTGGAGGATGTGAAAGAAGGTGAGATTGATTCCTTTGGAGGCCAACCTGGTTCTGTCCAGGATCTGTTTTAAGCTAGGATCTTTGGGGTTTGATCCCTTGACCATCAGTCTTATTATGGTGAGAGAATCTCTGAGGACAACAAGCTTTCTTATTCCCTTGGAATGGTCCAGTTGGACTCCTTTTAATAGAGCATATGCCTCAACTTTGTTGTTGGTATCCATCCCTATATTCCAGTGGTAATGAGACACTGTTTTTCCCCTGGGATTATAGAGGATCCCCCCCACACCTGCCTCCCCTAGGTTTCCTTTAGAAGCTCCGTCGAAGCAAAGAGTATGGGTTTTTTGCTTCTGAATCTAGAGTTCCATGTTGGGAGTGTGATGAAGCTACCAACGTGATCTTGGGGCTACCTGAGGAGACTTAATATCCTTGATATTGAATATTTCTATCCAATCCTTTTCCCAGTCATTCCAGTTTGTTGTATCTTCAATTTTTAGAGGACAAGAACATACCGTTTCAAATAGAAGAAACTTTTCCTTAACTGCTATTGTTTGGGGGGGAGTGATCTTACCTTGAAAGATTTTTCTATTTCTTGCTTTCTAGATCTGCCAGCAAAGAAATTTTGCAAGCGCCCTCCACACTCGTTTCAATACTGACTTGTCCTTGAAGGATCCTCGATAATATTTATCCCAGTTCCCCAGGTTGGGGTGGAGGGAGGAGGGCCATCGTATAAATATAGCTAGGTCTCCGAAGGCAAGGTTCCAACAATTTTTTGCAAAGGGGTAGTCCCATAACAGATGGCTGATATCTTCTTGACTATTGTTACAAAGCGGACAGATGAAGGGACCCAGGTAGCCTCTCTTAATGAGATTATCCCCTGTTAAAATCTTGCCATGAGCTAAAGTCTAGGTGAAGAAGTTGATTTTTGGAAAGGAGTCTCGGTTCTAGATATTTTTCCATTTTGCTGAGGGATGATGTCCATCCGTGTTCTCGAGGAGCTGGTTGTATATTGTTGTTACTGAGTATCCTTGGCTCCCCCATCCCCTAATGTCTAGCCATGTTTTTTGGATGGGCATTGCCCCTTTTAGTAGCTTGAGCAGGCTTTGAGTCTGTTCTGTTAAATGTTGGGGGATATTCCCTAAGTTCCAATCTTTCCAACTACCATTATCATTCCAAGCTGAGATATCAAGCAGAGTACGCCTTCTTAGACCAAGCATCCAACATTTTAGATCTGAGAGGTTTTCGTCTCTAGGGTTGAAGGTTACCCCAAAGATCTCATCCTGCCAGTTTTTTATTGTTTTTCCATTTCCCAGAATCCAAGAAAGGCACTGTCTGAAAAAGGGGGCAACTCCCTTTATTAGTTTCCAGATTTGGGATCCTGTATGGTGGGGATGTGGATTGTCCATGCTTCTTTTTCTTTTTCCTAGTTTGTACTTGCTTGTGATCGCCTGCTTCCACTAGTCATTGTCCCCTGAGATTAGTCTCCATAAATGTTTGGCTCCCATTGTCGAGTTCGTGATTTCGAGGTCTCGGATGCCCAGGCCTCCCTTAGATTTCGGCTGGGTGACTATTTCCCACTTTACCAGGTTGATTTTTTGTGATTTGAGGTCCCTCCCTGCCATAAAAATTTTCAAATGAGTTGACTCAATGCTTGAAGAATTCCCTTTGGGGTAAGGAGGGTGGAGAATTGAAACATGGGAAGGGCCAAAAGGACAGACTTGATTAAGACCACCCTACCCGCTGGGTTTAGCCATCGGAGAGAGCACACAATGTTGGAAATGATTGTTCCATGTATTTAATTAACTTGTCTTTATTTACTTTAAAGTATGACATCATAATTCATTTCTTTGTTTCGTGCATGATAATTATATCTTTTATATATAAGGACGTATAACTAAATATAATTAATGTATGTTGAACCAATTAGTTAAGTACCAAGTTAAAGATATGAATGTATATATTGAGCCTTTTATCGATAAGATGCTAAAGTTATGGGCTGACATCACTATGTATGACATATCTAGACCAATAGGGAAAAAAAATCTCAATTCCATGGAATACTTGCATCGACAATTCATGATGTTCTTGGGTTATCACATTTTTGTGGTATGTAACTTTATGTTGCACTTCAACATTATATAATTTTTTGAAAATATCATGCATTTTTTAAAATTGTAATCCTAATTTGCTACATTAATTCATATATCTTGCAGGTATTCAAACAAAGGGTAAATTTGCATGTCTAGTTTGTGGTCCTAGGATAAAATCTCGTCGTTCAAGAAGTTTAGGAAAGGAGGTGTTTGATGAGTATAGACA
>SNQJ01S0121112.1:0-22660 GCA_010110895.2 Picea sitchensis
CTTCCATTGTAGTAGATCGACGGATGAGAATGCTCCCGAAGTGTTTCTTTAGATCGGACGAACCATGTCTACTTCGGGATTTCATCCTTTGGGACTTTAGAGCTTTTGTCATTTGCTAGTGGTGAAACTCCCGAAGTAATTCTTCCAGAGTGACGTAATTTATTGACGTCACTTGTTGACATGGAATGATCCAATTTCCTCTTGACACATGTCATCATATGATTATGCCATGTGTACTTGTTGACATGGTCTGCCATGTGTCCTTGCTAACATGGTCTGCCACACCTCCTTGATGATGTGGTCTGCCACACGTTCTTACTGACATGGTATGTTGACGTGATCTGCCATATGTCTTTGTTGACGTGGTCTACTGACGTATATCTCCCACACGTCCTTGCTGATGTGGTATGCTGACGTGGTCTGCCACATGTCCTCTTGAATCGGACGGTTGAGGCTTACTTTGGATGATCTAGTGGTCAAGAATTTATTTCGGGTCTCTGGGCTTCGGGAAATTCAAATCTCAAACTTAAAATTTTGAAGTGAGATTTTTCTGGAGCTTAACCTTCTCACATATTTAGAATGATTTGGAGGTTGACGTGTATTCGAATAATCGAGAACATAACCTTTCTGCTTATCCTGTCCTTCCACTTAATTTTAACCTGATGGTTGATGGGATTTCGGATAATCGAGATCTCAGATATTTCAGCTTATCCTGTCCTTCCATTTTAAAGTGATCCAACGGTTATGAAGACTTCTTGAAGCAGATCCACGATTAAGGATGGTTGTGGAACCACAACTTGTGAGTGGTTTAACTCATCACCAAAACTCCACAATTTGAAGTTGTGCGTTGTTGGTGAGTCAACCACAATCGTCGATCTTCGAGGCTATAAGATCTAACGGTCTTGACTAATTGCGGGATTGGAAATAGCACTATATTTAATTCTCCTTTCGATCTCCGCAATCTATCCCTGTCGTTGATATGGTGATTGCGCATCCGACGGTCACAACTAAATCCAACTTAATCTGATTGTTTGTTGGATCAACCACAGTCGTCGATATTTAAGTTTATGAGATCTGAAAATCTAGATAGATTGTGGGATTGTAACTAGTGAGTAGTTTAATTCTTCTTTCGCTCTTCGCAATTTATCCCTGTCGTTGATATGGCGATTGCGCATCAACGGTCTTGATTTGATCTAAGTTTCATCGCGCCATACCTACTGAGTTTCAATGCGCCATCTCTTCTAAGATTTTATCTTCATTCGTTAACTCTCCTGAGCTTTAATCTATTCATATCGTCCAACTGTTTGACATAAGTCATTATATACTGTTGACTCGTCCTCCAACAATTCTTTTGAAATTTATTGTGCCATCTCTTCTGAGATTTGATCTTCATTCGCTAACCCTCCTGAGATTTTATCTCAACTTATCATCACATCAATGATATCGATTGTTGACATCAATGACAATACATCAATGACACTATGTCCAACAAGTTAGTCACAGTCGTTGGAAATGTCATGAACTTCATATGTGCCTTGTCAAGATATCATATTTTCACAATGATTCTAGGTTTTACTAGCATGAGGCTCCCTAGCTTCAACCAAACCTCTCTTTTTCCTATTTGATCCCTTTGGTTAACAATGAATATTGAGATGAAAGGCATACGGGGTTCATTAAGATCTAATGGATTTTTAAAAATTTCCCTTCATTTCTCTTTCATTGTATGCTCCATCATGGTAGAAAAGATGAGAGGTCCCTTGATTTGTCCATTGGAAGTTGTTTGGATAATTCATTGTTTGTTTGACTCTTTGTACCTCATGAACAAAACAATCATGATGTTTGACATATTTCACTCTGTTGGCTTCTGAGGTATCATTCCATTTATACAATTTCATTTAGTCCTATACGGTGAGGTGGATTCAATGATTTCACTCAGGGAGTGATATGGAATGTTCTTTCATAGGATCGATGTCAAAACAAATCCTACCAACAAGGTTTCTTATCCATAAAAGAAATATTTTGTACATAACATAGCTAAGATGGTCAAAGCATATAAATCCCTATACTCGACCATTATGTATCCCCCCCACGCAAAATATATTTTGTTATTGCTAAAGAAGGGAGTTGAGGTGACCAACCCTTCTTAGTTAAATTCTCTCTCTCTATATGTGTGTGTGTGTGTGTGTGTGTGTGTGTGTGTGTGTGTGTGTGTGTGTTAAATCTGATAAGCATATCACATTGGGCAGTCTCTCCAATAAAGTGGTTATGCTTGCTTGCATGCCAATGAAGTTTGAGCAACACTCATTTCATTCGCTACAAGCAATCCCTTATCCTTTACGAGGTATAGTTAGAAAAAATGAAGTGTATGTTATGGTTTCACTATCATCAAATGAAAATCATATTACCATGAAGTATAATAATTTCTTGACTAATTAATTTGTATGACTGCAAGATACCAACTATTCCATAAATATTTATATTGGTTTGTATTTAGGTAGGTAGAACAATTTAGGCTATATAAAAATTAAACATTGAACATGTTGTTGCTAAAACTCACACCTAGGGAAAGTCCCTCCCCTTGAAGGGGAGATTGGGGAAACAAAACAAGAAAGTCTCCCATTGTCACCTCAATGGCCTTGCTTCTACTCTTCTAGGCTAAGGTCTCTAACCTAAAGAGGGATTTCCTAAAGGTCAAACTAAGTCCTATCATTGCAATCAGGACATATGAGAACAAATGACTAGTTTGACTCAAGGTTGATTATCTTCTCTAAAGGGATAATACAAGTCAAGCATGAGAGAAGAAAACATGCAATAGAGCTTGAATAGAATATGACTAAGAGGACAAAGCTCAATAACTGCTTGGAACATAAGTCAAATGGTCATATCTATGTGTCATGTATCATTCATCAACATCCATTCACATTTACCTATGCCAGAGGGACGATTATTCCAACCATGATCATCAATGGACTACCATGATCATACTACTGGGACAACAAAGTTGTATTCATCCAATGAGAGAAATTAAATCATATGTTAATACCCAGTTAATGCAACTGTGTCAAAGATATTCGACTATAAGGAAACATGTACCAAAAAATCAATGCAAACAATGATCTTACTTACTTTTTAAACCATGATAACATCAACGTTGTGAGTTGTCAAGTAAATCTATGTGTTCACAAAATAGTGCACATATGATAATATTTATTGTTCCCAAATCAGAGAATGATAACAGTCCTTGATGTGTGTCTACTCCATATAGTACAATCAAAGGATAATGATGATTGTTGATCACAATTTGGAGGAATAAACTATGTAAAATATGCAAAAGGAAACATTGTTCACCATATACTCAAACCCATACCATTAGCATCAAATGAAATTAAAAGTCTGTAGTCCTAGACAATTAAAATACCCTCAAACTGTGAACAAATAGAGGTGATGTTTTTCCCTTTAAGGAAGATCATTGAGTTCCTTTATGTGTCAATTCGATGGGTGAGATTAATCACATCAAGATGATCATACAAGGTTGCATAGATGATGACCTAAATAGCATGAAACATAACCTCAACTTGTACAACAATTTAATTATTATAACCATAGGGAAGATAGAAAACAGAACAAATATGGTAGTGCACAAGACATCAATCATTAGTAAATGAAAATACCAATAGAAATAAACCATTTAAAGCATCACATGCATGACAAGTTTGTATCACTGCTGTAGTATGAAATTTGGTCCCAGATTTTAAATGAAATGCATATGTACGATGCAATTATAGTGTTATATATCTCATTTAAATTCCATAGGTGGAGACATGTTTGACAAATGGGGAAATGGGTTTGGGTTCCAAAGGAACAGGATGACAATGACATAACACATTCTCCAATAGTTTCACTTGATGTTCTGAAAAATGGTGAATTCTTTAGAGCATTATCAATGGAGGAGAATTGGACACTATTTGAAATACGAGAAAAATTGGAGCTACAAGAATATTTTGATCATTTTGTATTTGTACACAATGGTAAAATGGTAAAACTGTAAATATGGATATCATGATTCGAATATGTAGACCATAGTATACCAAATTATTGGCATGTGAAACCTTCTTTATAGAGAAAATAATTCTAATTTCTCTTATTGTATTTTGTAGGTTGGGAAACGACGATAACATATTGTGCATTGCAAAGATTGTATCAAACCTTCTACCATTGAAATTAGGGAATGCTAAAAATTTGTAATTTGAAAATATAACGTGTATAATTAATGCACATTATACGAGTATTCCCCAAATGCAATGGACCTTTTGTTTTGCAATATCTAATATTGTTTTTGGTTTTATTATTCAAGAAACTATATTATCCCATTTATGGCTATCTTGTGCCTAGAATTTCTTCCAAAGTGCTAAAGTGTTTATACCTATTAATATTTTGTACACCAACACAGTATTCAAAAATGAAAATATTCTCTATGTTTTGTGATTACTATGGTATAAAATGCCTCTAACCTTTTCCGTGTGTTGAGTACTAATGTATTTTTCCCTGAAATATCCCAGACTTTGTTTGCTTCCATATGAAAACAATTATTGTTTTTTTTTTCATATATCGGAAAGAGTATTCTGACACCAGTGGAGTGATGCTCATTTTCACCATATCCTAGCCTGCTCTACCAAACTTCTTACATGATTTAGAAATCATAGAAATTGGAGAAATTTCTTATAGCAACTTAAGTCATTAAGTTGACATTCCATAATATCTTCGGTAATCAAGTACCGGATATTGTTTTAACATATTATTTTCAATGAATTTGTTCAATCGATTGGTTCAATTGTATCATCTTGGTAATTTTGAGTCTACTTGTGGTGTTTAGGGTGATGAGATGCAACTGAAAGAAAACAAGTTAACCTTCACCAAGGAATAACTGCCTTATGAGTTTTATTATTTGGACTATTGCAAGCCAATTGAAATTGTCAACTGTGCTAAAAGTCTAGGAAAAATATAAATAGAAGGAACAAAAGGTTACTCCCTTATGGGTGAAGAGTAGATTCTCCAATTGGGAAGTTACTTGAATGGAACTTTCAATTTGTTGTCATTGATTTATTGGCTTTGTGTGGCATGTTGAATATCAAATTTTATCTTATGATTCCATTTCACAATCAAGTTATTGGGTTTGGGGATTTGAATTATCGCATTTCTCTTTTCCATGGTGATACTAAAGAGATGGTGGAAAAGAATGATTGGAAGGCTTTGTTAGAGAAAGATATGTAGGTACACATACTTCATACTAAATGTTTTGCTACAGTTGTTCAACTCTACTAGACTTTGATTCAAACCTTAGTCTCTTGAAATAAATGAAATCTGGCATGCTCTATGACAACTTCAAATTGAGCAAAGAGAAGGACATGTATTCAAAGAATGGAATGAAGGAAAAATAGATTTATCTCCTACTTATAAGTACCAAAAAAATTCAGACTTCTATGTTGGAGGAAACTTAAGATCAAGAGAAAAAAGTCGCACTTCCGCATGTTAAGCACAAGTTAATGTAGTTCTGATGTTTTGATCGATCACAATTGATTGGATTGAGATCAGTTTTCTAGAAGTGCTCACAATATAGAATTTTATTGAATTTGATAACATCATATGTTGGAGGATTTTTGTTATACTTTTATTGTGACTTTTTAAGACTATTGCTTATATGAGTTGTACTTAAGAAAAATTTTCCATTTTTAACTCAAATAATTTTGATGTAATTTTTTCTACCTTTGACCCAAAGCAATGTCTCCAATAGGAACATAGTAGAGGCACTCAAATTGGTACAATTATTTATAAGAGTCTATAGTGGTAAATCAAATAAAAATTCATGGCATGCAATCAGCTTAAGGGGCTAACTTTTCTTTCTAGTAAGATTATCACACAATATATTGTTCAAAAAATGAAGTTATTTTTTAAAAACTAGTCAATAGACTTGAAAGAGTATAGAATCAGATGTGTAACAAAATGGCCAACAATATTAAGCATGTTATATTGGCTTC
This sequence comes from Picea sitchensis, assembly GCA_010110895.2. Lineage (NCBI taxonomy): Eukaryota > Viridiplantae > Streptophyta > Pinopsida > Pinales > Pinaceae > Picea > Picea sitchensis. The sequence continues at coordinate 6,036 of SNQJ01S0121112.1, forward strand.
AAATTTAGAAGCAAGCTATCTGTTAATTTTCAAATCGAATACCTTCTAGCGGCAACAACATTCTTGGTGGCACAAATAATTCCCATGAGCTTCAAGAATTTAGAAGCCTCGGTTCACCACCATGACCAGCCAAGGGGTAGGGGTCTACACTTGATGTCTCTTTAACTTTACATGAGCTCAATGGATGTATGTTCAGTTCTAATATTATTTTTAACAATAACTATATGGACTAACTTTGGATGGTTAAGTCTAAGGCATGAATATCTATAGTAAAAGGTTAAAACCTATGTCAAACAACATAGTAGTAATAGTAGCAATACAACTTACTCTTAGTTGTTTTGAATCTTAGCCCTGAAGGTCTAGCAGTAAAATAATCTTTATATTGTTTTGTAAACAACCTAAGCTTCATTTTGTATTGTTTGTCTTTCTAATGAAAGATAGTGTTCACGAGAGTTACCCTATTTTGAAAATGATCTTCAATTCCTTGGTAAATTTTCATGACATAATTTTAGAATGGATGCTTTTGAGGGACTTTATTGAGAAATCGTTCAATCAGTTTCATAGTAGTTTGTGTCTTGGTGTTCTTTGATTTCTTCACTAAGTATATAAGAGGATATATCCTTCATTGAGGATTCATGGGGCATTGGAGAGAGTTATTTTATCTATTATGGTAGGATTCAAACCCAATGTGAGCTACATTGCAACAAAACCCAAAACCAAGTGAATTGCAACAAGTTAGCTTCATAGTGAATACTATTTAGTGTGGTACATAATCCTAAGATTTTTCCTTTAAAAAAAATTATATTCTCACTACTCAGTTTCACATGCATATTAAAAATTAACTTGTGGGATAGGATTTATAAGACAGAACATTGTAAGACATTTATTGTTGTAGCATATGACAAGAATATTGTTTCTTTTCGGGACTTTCATAAATAGCATAGTAGAACCTATGGGTTGGGGGCATAGTAAAAATAACTCAAGGAATGCACTTCAAATTGAATGTCTCCTAAAATGACACAAATTGTTGTCTTGGGTAACTTACCTCATTTTTATGCTCTTATCATTCCCGCCTTGAGAACAATTTACATTGTTCTTTTCCTTCCATTACATTCTACCCTGAAACTTATGCTACAAACCTAGCACTACTGGGTTTTTTTTCGGTCATTTTACAAGAAGCAAAGTATTTTTCAACAATCTTTGGAGATGCAGCAGAATATGTTGCATAATTTTTAAAATTGGCTCAAGAAAAAAGAAGAAATCAAGGATTTTGTGAAGCTGGTGAAGACATAAGCATCCTCCTCAAAGATAGAAGTATGTTTTTGTGCTGTCATGATGTGTGTGCAGGATTCTTTGTCACTTTGCTCATTGTTGGAGAGGAAAGGATTGTCATTACATCCATATATCATAGAGAGAATTCAATTGTATTGGGAAGGGGATTTAGAGGAAAACTTAAAGCAAACCCTTGGAATAAGCAATCAGTGGAGATCAAAACTTGCCTTGTGGTACTTCGTGAACCTCTTCTGATTGGATGGGATACAATGCAACAAAGATTTGATTCAAAGCTTTATTTTTCAGAGATATTGTACCATCTTACCTCCAGGTAAGATCTAAGTTCCCAACTATGATAACTATGATATCAAAATTAGAAATTTGGTATAATCAACTCCTTTGCAAAGAACATTTGATCTTTTTGTTATTCAATCTTGTATTCATTTCACTTAACTTCTCACAAATTTAGCTCATGGCTGAAAGAGTATTTTTTTTAATATGTTTCTATATTCTTCTTTTTTTTTTCTTCATTTTCATACATTTCATTATGTTCTATGCATCAATCAAATATCACTAATTTCCAAAAGAAATGAAATTTGTGAACTTTGACTTTTCAAGTTATTGGTTGATGAAGGTTTGATAGTCTACGACTTACTCCAATGTCATTTGATGTCCTTGTAAATGGCCCTCCAATTTGTGGATATGTTTGTGTGGCCTTAGCACAAGTTGATCCTTAGTTTACCTAGGTGACAAAGATTCAAATTAGAATATTTCATCACTAACTAAAGCCTCGTTTCACTTAAACAATATACAAAGAAGTTTAATTCTTGATTATTTCCAAATTTAGGTGTCGTGGTTCAAATCTACAATTAAATCACACCACTTTTCCATGGCTCTATTAGTATTGAAGGATGAATTCTTGTGTTCAATGGATTATCCATAATGTACCCCAACTTTTTGTCCATTCCAACATTTTCGACAATTGGGGCAAGCCTGTATCAAGTATATCTAAACTTTTTCATTTTCACATTGCAAAAAATCTGTAGTCATTAAAAGGTTTTATGTTTATTGTGAAATTTTAGTATTATTTATCATGGATAGAAGTTTATGTCAGTTGTGATCAACTTTACTGAAACTATTGGTATGGTTAGTTTGACAATGCAAAGGAGATATTTGAGGTCGTGTCTGATTTTGAGAGCATGCTTGATTTATTAATTTGCCATCTAAATCCAAGTGTCTTGAGATGCCTTGCATAGAAGTTGGAAGATAATGATGCAAAAAATATGAGGTGCAAACAAGTTGATGAAAAGCAGAGGATAACCAATTTTGCAGGGAAGAATATACCATGAGACTTGTCTGCACCCTACAGGTTCAAGTTCTACATGATGTTCTACCTATATGGAATAATCCAATGTTTTGTTGTTGCAGTACATATTTGGTTTACCTCTGTGGTTTCCATTATTACCCATGTATACTATGTCATATGCAGTGTTAAAGGAAGCAGAAATCGTATTCCTTGAAGCATAGGTCAACGTTTTAGAGGTCATCCACTTGATGAGGCTTCCATTTCTGTGATGTTTGACATGGGATTTGTCTAATTGGAAAGGGTGGCATAGTGATAGATGTCATAACACTACCCGAAGTATTCATATCGTATCAAGGATCCCCCTTTGTTTTCCTACCACAAAATAAACTAGAGTTGTTAAGGAAATGAAGCAACAAGGAGAAGAAAAAGATGTTCAGATTTCTAAAAGTCATCATGGAATATTTTCAGAAGTTGTTGATTATGTTGCCAAATACTTATCATGTTTCTCCTTAATGGTTCCAATATGATCCTGAATTTGTAACAATGAATGCTCTTGCCACATCATTCATTATACAAGTCTCATAATTGAAGTAATGCCATTTTGTGAAAAACAATTATGTTTAATAGTTGGGATTGACAATCTTTTATTGATGAATTTTGAAATTTTTTATTGTTAATATATTTTGTGATTTCTTATTCCATTTTTTGTTTCATAAACTTCTCATTTCAAATAAGCAATAGAGACCGAGGAGTAAAGACACAAATTTCTTCCACAAAAATTTTAATCACAGCATCAAGGATTGTCCCACCATAAAATGATCTATTTTAGAGTGGTTAGTGCACTATATTTAGTATATTTTGAGGCCATTTTCAAACCTATTGTCAACATGTACACCAATAGTCGGGTCCATCATTAAATAATATGTTTCAGACTTGTCAACGCAATCAATAACCATAGAGATTGTACATGGGGGACACACTTGTTTTGTAGATTTATGGATGTATTTTCCATGGGGAATTCTCTTGTCCAGCAAACCATTAATATCCTTTACAGTGGCCCACTTCCTCCACTACATATTTCATATCTTCTAAAAATACAGTTGAATTTATATCCATGACAAGAGAATGCAAGCAAAGGAAAGCGCTTGGATACATTCCAGAAAGAAACTGGGGATTTAAATCTCTAAGCATGAGTTGAGAATTTCTTGAAACAATGTCAATCATTATGACCTTGTCATGTGGTCCATGTAAGGTAAGCAATGTATCAGTGTCATTAATCAACATAATACCCTAAAATGTAGGTTGATCACCACATGACCACAAGAATATTACAATCTTGACTGCAGTATCATCATATTGCATATTGAGACTACATGCCTAAAATGTCATGGATTGATTGCCTAATGGAAAATATATTTTTTAGGAGAACTGGTGTATTGTGCACTCTATCAAGGTACACATAATTAAAATCCAAGTCATGGTAAGGCACCCATTTTGAGTTTTCCATTAATCAAACCTCATGAGCATATTCTTTTTCTCATTCTTTTGGAATCCAAATGTTGGGAATCTAAGATTGAAATTTGACACAATGTAGAAAAAGGGAGACAACAATTTTAACTGAGCTTTCCATTAATTAAACCACGTGAGCATATTCTTTTTTCTCATGGGTTTGGTCTCTAAATATTTGCAATCTAGGATTGAAATTTGTCACAATCTAGAATAAGGGAGAGGACAAGTTTAACCAATTTGAAAAGGGAAACAAGGAGCTCTGACCAATTCCACCAGTGAAAATCACAATAACAACAATTTTATGTTTAATAGCCATGTTATACTATTGGGAATAAGGAAAAAGTAGAAATATTTTAAAGTTAATCCAAAAGAATCACCTTTATTCTTTTCATTTTGTTAAAATAGCGATTGAAGAAAAATGTATAGAAACAATTTTTTGGCATGGAGTAAAACCAAAATCCAAAACAATAAGACTAACTATAAAAGTCTATATTCTAATAAAATCATCCATTTCGGATTCTTAGATGCCATAAGTATATCACTTAAATGGTAATTGGTTTTACTAAGATAGGGAAAATTTAGAGATATAAAGAACTAATCCATGTTTATTCTTTGGTATAAAAGGATCGTTGGTGAAATAATGGAGGTAAAAAGGTCCCTATTATAAATCTATCTCCACTCCATAGAAGAAAGGATTTAGATGTAACTCTTCTCATGTCACAACAACAATGATTCAAGGGAAATCCTTTCTAATACTTACTCCATGGTGATGGCCATGCTTCGTATTAACTTTCAGAAGTTCATCCCTTACATTGTTTCCAAACACTTGCTAATACTAATTTACATATTATTATGGCTCTTTTGGCATGATATCGATCAATTTGATTCATCTTTAAATTTTGGATGTAGAACATGACTTCCAGTTCCAACTAATTTTTGAAATATTTTATTTTCATAAAACTTATTCAAAGAGAGTGATCTATAATCAATCATCCTATGGACAATTTGATTTAATAGTGCAAACCTTGATTAGTTTATATGAAAGAAAAAAATATGTTTATATTTATTATGAAATAAATAGTGATTGTGGATTCAAATTGAAAATAACATAATGCCAAAAACACACACATAATAAAGAACTCAAATATTACACCGGAGGAAGTGTGGTAAAAATCCAACAAGAGTTATTTTTTAAACTCTTTATTCTTGCTCATAAAATTACAATATAGAGAAATACGCTATGTTATTGAGGCTTTGCCTATTTTTTCTCCTCTGTCGCAAATTGCATATGGGATAGTTTTCATTTCCCATGGACATGCTTGTGTTTTATCCCTTTGTCCTTTAGCCTTTGAATAATCGCCTTGGTTCCTAAAGTATTTCCTTATCTTTTTTATCTTCCCATGCCAACCTCTCCAACCTGATTACTATTCCTTTTCTAATTGTATCCCTCATGAACGCCTCAATTTTAAGACAACATTACATCAATTTTAACCTCATGAATGCCTCATGTCATCCCACCAGAGATCCATGTGCATGAACAAAATGGTGTGCAAAGACATCAATACCCTTGTTACGAATTCATAAAATTTGAATAGTTGTCCAACCATGGAAGGCTTTGTTGGGCAGTCCCTTGACTTGAATATAAATGCCAACACTTGTTTTGCAAATTTATGGATGTATTTTCCATGGGAAATTCTCTTGTCCAAAAAACCATAAATCTCCTTTACAGTGACCCATTTTCTCTACACGATATTCCATAGTTTCTATACATATTGTTGAATTTTTTTTCCATGAAAAGAGTCAAGAAGCAAAGGTAAGTGCCTAGATACATGTCAAAACAGGGCTTTCAATCTTTGAGCATGAGTTGATAAATACTTGAAACAATGTTGCCTTGGACAAGGTCACATATTTGGGTTGTGTAGCAGGCATATATGTTGAGCATGGTATAGTACAAATGGAACCCACACATGAATTTGCACGTCCAAGAATTTATATAGTTTGTTGCATGGAAAACTTCAAAGAAGATTGCTATTTTTCATATGTCCTAGCTGTATTTGACAAGAAAATGTCTTCAAATGGTGGACAAGGAGATATGGAAGATTGAAAAGTAGTACCTGGACAAGAAATTTTTCCATCAAGATTGCACACTAAGCAATGCAAACATAAGTACAAGGCGCATTTACATATATTGATGTAATTTTGTTTTCCTAAAATAAAATTACAAGATTTTTTCCTTGGAAAAAAGAACAAGTTAAGGGAAATAGAGGTTTTGAGACTAAATGTAATTCTTACTCCATAAAATTCATACAACATGAACTCTTGAACAACCATGATTGTTTATAATCCTTCACGGTTGTTTATAACCCCTTGCAAGTTGCTTGAGGGAACTTCACCTGTCCCTGTAGAATAATAATTTTATATCCTTGATGGATATCTTGGAGTCGTTCATGCACTTCCACTTTGTATTACATTTATGTAATATTTTAAACCAATCCCTTGACCTACTTTTGTGGTCATTTTTTGAACATTAATAATACTGGCATGTTGATTACACATTGTTCTACACAAAGTTTGCAAGTTCAATATACAATGAATCTCATATTTAATTTGTTTTCACGGAAGGATGGAAATGAACTACCCAATAAGATTGTAGATGCTTTTCCTGGTATTGACTTAAATTATGGATGGAACTAGACTCCAACAAAATAAGGATGGCTTGGTAATTCCAATTTATGTCCACAAAAACATAAAAACAAAACAGCTTCACACAAAATGAAAACATAACTTCAGAAATATTTCCACTTTTGGTCCAAGAAGGTAAAAACTCAATTATCATAAAATAGGAAAAAGAGTTGGTTACCTAGACATACTTCTATAGGTTTCATCCTTTCCCATGTACATTATCCTAGCATGGAGGTTGTCATGGGTAACATAAGCGTGGAGGTTGAACCAAAAGGCATGCACAACATGAGGCCTAGGGGCCTACTGGGCATGCAAAAAAGCATCTACAATAGGCCCCAAAAGGAATCCATTGTAGGCCCAAAAAGGCATGCACACAAGCTTTTGCATGGATAAGGTACATATTAACAGAGTATGGCATCCAAAAACAAGCACTTAATCTCGGTGAAAAAATTGAAACACAAAAGAGAATCACTTCAGGCCACCTTGTGGTTCTCAACAAGGTTGGGAAATGTGTTTCACATGTAGGATTCAAAGATAATATTCCTTCTAGTACTTGAATAAGGATAGATTCTAAATAATTAAATAATGGGACTCATGAACCTAGCATAAAATTCACAATCATTATTATACATACATTTTGGTATACAAACACAGTCAAGAGATAAAACATAATGGAAACTCATCCTATAACCACGGTAACCATAATGTAATCAACGAGAGAAGGAATAAAGAACAAACTTGTGGTTCCAACAAGGTTGGCTTATATCCAAAAATACACCACTCCCTAGAATCCCTTCTTTGAATCCATAAAATGGAAATGAAAGTAATCATGATGATACTAAGAACCCATAGATTGAGGATCAAATTGATATGACAATCACATTGGTGATTCTAGTACACTTCTCTCACAATTGTGAGGCTTTATATAACCAAGAGTCGTGAATTGTTTTGTTGCTCAAATCCAAGATTTTCAATAATGAAAGGCTTTAAAGATGGTAATACAACGTTCTTGACAATCATAAGCCTAAGAGCTTGATTTATGTAACTGACAATCTAGAGCATGAAACCCCTTTCCAAGACTGACCACATGGATCTCCTTCATTTGAACTCCATCCATAAATTTGTTGGGGAGAAATTAGACTGTGTCTAGATATGGTTTTGGAAGAGATAAGAATCCTTCACAGGGGCAGTTGGAATATGCACTCCTAAGTTGGTGAAATATAGACAACTAGCTAAAGTTTTTGTTCTTTTGAGTTTTTTTTATTTATTTATTTTAATTGAATACGTTCATTAGAGAAATATGTTATGATATAAGTGTGAAGTACCAAACTAAGGATAGGATTGTTAAGCTAGAATTTTAAGGACTTTTTATCCTAGATGTTTAAATATTTTTGTAATCTTATCCACTGCATTCAACATAGAAACAAAATAAAAGGAATTTTGTTGAAACTAAGCACAAGAAATCAAATTTATAGGATTCAAATAGGGCTTGTAAAAAAAACATCAGAAGTGAAATCATATGCTATGCGATGAGTTGTGATTATTAGAACTTCATAAGTTGTTGTGACTTAGTTTTAGATTCAAACTATCAACTCTAATAGCTAACATAATGCTCTAATGTTATTATAAGAACATATATATTTTAGCTCGATGATTTTGAGAGTAAAAACCCATTTTGATGACTTCTTGTTAATTGGATCCTTCAGAATATAACTCGATGCATAAAATATGCAGCAAGGAACTTTGGTTTGGGAACACTTCACTACATTGACAATTGACTAGCCATCACGATCCAAATTGTTTTGAGAACGACATGAAGGCAGAAATATAACCGAGATATAACAATGAAATACACAAAAATATAGAAGAGAACACAAAAATACAGTGAAACCCAACTTCTATTACTGAATAAGATAGAAAAACATTGTAAAACACAAACTGGAAAAATGGGGTAGCTTATCTCTAAAAAGAAAGAGATGTTGGCTATGCTTCATTCACAAGAATCTTTACATCACACTCCATTGCATGCTTAAAGGGCCTCCTTCACCTCAATTATATATGAGAGAGTGAGAGGAGAACAATTCCCATGATGTATGTGGGATAAATTGGACTGAGTTTATAAAATGTCATAGGCATGTAAAACACTAGGACTTCCCGAGCGATCACCCATCCCAATACTACTCTAGCCTGAGCGCGCTTAACTGTGAAGTTCTAATGGGATCCGGTGTATTAATGCTATGTTGTAGGCATGTACATAAGACCACTAGGAAATCATTAAATGATGTATGTAATTAAAAAATGAAGATGACATTACATTCCATTCCCCATAAAAAGGGTGAATATCATGGTTTATCAAAACCACGGGCTCAAAATGGTGATTCAATGGAAGAGGTGGATGGCCACTGAGATCCATTTGGATCATTACTCCCCCCTTAATAAGCAATGGTCCCCATTGTGTCAAGTTCCCTTGGGAGACGGAGAGACTTTTGCTAAATCTGAAGCTTGTGTTGCTTTCCTTGTTGAAGAAGTTGTCCTGCTTAGCTTGTTGAAGGATGTCATGAACCTGTTGCTAGAGGAGTTGGATTTGTTCAACCAATCTAGCTGCATGATCTACCTTAGTGTGGGAGGACTCTGTTGGTGAATATGCAACATGAAGAGTATGAAGGGTTATGTTATAACCTTGTTTGATTGGGTAGTGTGGAGGCACCCCCATAAGTGCAACAATAACATCTTGGTACACATATACAATATTTTCGATCTGCTTCTGCTGAATAGAAAGGTCTTGGGATGAGGCTGCAGCAGCTGCAGTGTCCTTTTGTTCACCTTTTGATTGGATTGTGAAGAGGCTAAACTTTGCAGTATGAAAGATTACTTTGTGGCATTGTTTTCATGGGACAATAGTCAGAACTACCTCTGGTATCCGATATAGATGACCCCCCAGAGTAACAATGACGCTACGGGGTCAAGACTCATAAAAACAATGACGCCTCCACATATATGGCTAGCCTAATAGAACATCAAATAATTCTAGTGGGGAAACATCACACAATACTCATCCTTGAAGGGCTTGATGTCGTAGGATAGGCGACATTGTTGGATGACACAAAGATCTTGACCCTAGTGAAGCCACTCAATGTTGTATGGTTGCGGGTGTGGTGTTGTTGGAAAATACAACTTCTTGACAACCTCTACTGAGATGATGTTCTTTTGGCTTCCCAACTTCTGACAACCCCACCGAGATGATGTTCTTTGGCTTCCACCATCAAAAATGAATGTGCAATTCTCTTCACCCACACATTTGTGAATGTAATCCCTCCTCAAGATCCTCTTCTAGTTGGATTGTTGTAGTTGTGACAATAGCAGTGGGTTCTGCATTGATGATATGCTTTCCCTTATCCTTATTTGAATCAAATTAGGATTCATGGTTTGACTCTTTTTCTTTAATATTGGTCAACAATGATTTTTTTGAGTGATATTCATTGGTTTTGTGCCAAGGGGTTTTGTGGATATCGCTCCACTTTCTGGTGTCTTTCTTACTTCCAATTATGCTTATTTGCTTGCATTTGGGATTGGATATCTTAAGGTTTGCCTTATTTTCTCTATCCATGCTTCTCCCACTTCCTCCGCTGCTTGAATTTTTCTCACTTTAACAACACATCGATAAGCATCTCCCAAAGGAGGATAAGGTCCAAGAAATCGATCTTTGTTTTTATGTGCATGTGTAGACCACTGCAGTACTTAAAACCAAAAATACTCTGAGTCTTTTATACCCAATCCTGAGCGCAAGGTAGAAATATGGAGGCGACCGTCTCACCATTTTCTTACACATAGTTATTCATCTCATGTATTGGTCATCGGCATTCGGCTGTGGTATAACTCCTCCTTTAGGGCATCCAAAAACTCCACCCAAGTGGGTTCTCTCCAAAAATGTAGATTCACCTCCCAAGAATCTTCCAAAGAAGATCTAACATGGGAAGGATTTACGCCATAAGGATCTTTCAATCGGCTGAAAAATTTTGGAAGGAGTAATAACGTTCTAGCGGATTCAACCATTTTCTAGAGAATCTCGATTCATCTAGCCTTCAAATAAAGGGATATCAAAATTGATATCAAAATTCTGAAGGGCATCAAGACTGAAAATTGCTTTTCGAAGATGCCTCGGTTGTCACCACCTAGAGTTCGGTTGATTTGATAGTACTATTCACCATCTCGCTCCTTTGGTTTCATCTAGGGTTTGATAAACGATTGAGTATTCCGTGTTCACATCTCTTTCTTCATGGAGGTCGCTAGCTGAGAGAGAGGGTTGTCCTCAAGAGGAAACCAGGACGAGACCCAAATCTCTAGTACCATTCATTGGGACCTCGGGATTTGAGAAAATGACAAGGGCAACTTCAAGCCTGACACCACCGGGATCCAGATTATTTTAGATAAACCAAGAAGGAAGAAATATAATCGAGATAAAACAATGAAATACAAAAAAATATAGGAAGCAGAACATCAAAACATACCTAAAACCCAACACACTAATAGATAGAAAACATTGTGTAGAACACAAACCGAAAAATGGGGTAGCTTTATCTCTAAAAATAAAGAGATATTAGCTACACTTCATTCGCAACAAGATTACATCACACTCCATTATTAGCACTCTCCACCTCAATTATATATGAGGAGTGAGAGGAGAACAATTCCCATGATGCATGTGGGATAAATTGTACCAAGTTTATAAAAATCCATAGGAATGTAAAACACTAGGACTTCTCAGGCGATCACCCATCCCAGTACTACTCTAGCCTGAGCATGCTTAACTGCGGAGTTCTAATGGATCCGATGCATTAAAACTATGATGTAGGAATGTACATAATACCACTAGGAAATCATTAAATGATGTATGTAATTAAAAAATGAAGATGGCATTACATTCCATTCCCCATAAAAATGGTGAATATCATGGTTTATCAAAACCACAAGCTCAAAATGTTGATTCAGTGGAAGAGGTGGATGGCCACTTAGATCCATCCAGATCACATCGTGTGCATCAGAACTAGATATAAGACCCTTTAGGACCATCTCATTATGCATCTTGAGAATGTATTGAACAATGCCTTTCATGCCAAGACCATTGATGGAATACTATGTTATGCTCTAAAATGCACAAATTTCAATGAAATAAAATAACAACTTCAAATGTTTAAGAGTTGATCAGAGAAGCACTCTAGGTCTGATTTCATGTAGATATGATTGGATTTAAAGCTCTTGACTACCATCTAAAACAAGTATCACATGACAATATCCATACTCAATGCTTCATCTCCATATTTTGCAAGGTTCATTATTCATACCCAAGGTATACATAAGAAAACAAGATTTACCTTTTAACACACAACTTTAATTGAAATAAATATTGATGAAGTTCAAGTGTTGCACAAACACACACATGTGGAGTTGGCTCCAAAGACATAAAATGTATTAAAGATCAACATTTCCATTTTATTTATACTTTGAAATTAAGTATCTCATTAATCTAGTGTTGTAGAATACTTTGCCAAAAAGAGAAATCCACAGTGATAAAAAGTGGCAACATCATATGTGCATGAACCTTTGTGGTATAAACTAATGTTAATAATCACAATGTTCTGCAATCATAATAGATAAGAAAATTACAACACAAGAAGTTAAAAGGATTGCACAATAGGCATATTGTGCATGCCATATAACCTAATATATCAAACATGGTAATAGACTACAATATTGAGAAATCCACACCCAATTTAGAGAAAAGAATCACAAAAAAATTGCAGATAATAAAACACCAAAATCTTAGACATACAAATAACCAAGAAATAGGACAATGGGACGAGAATACATAAACTTTTATACACAATTAAAAATCAGAGTTCATAATAGGCTAGTTTGGTAGTGGCATCAAGCCTAATCAACACTATACCATATCCACACCTTGCAAAATATAATTTCAGTCTATCTATATTCCTTAAGTGCCACCTCCTTCCTAGTCTTGGTTCCCAATCTTGGTGATATTTTATTTTCGGTCCTATTCCATGTTTGCTAATGTATTTTCTAGCAACTCCCTTCCTTCTCCCAGTGACACATTTGCTTGCAAACCCCCTTCATCCTGCATAATAACTTTCCCATACGTGTTTGATACTAATAATACATTTTCATTCATGATTTCATCATTCCCCCTGATATCTTTTACCTGGTATCCTCTACTTGCAGCTAGTTCATTTTCTTCTATACCACTTTGAGACTCATTTTGCATAGTTTGTATTTATGTTTGGCCAATATCTCATACAAAACCCATTTTTAACCCTTCCTTGATTTTTTTGAATGCCGTTCTGTACAAGCATTTCTACCTTTAGATTGTTCCCGTGTTTCACACTTTTTCCTTATAAGTGCATCCCTTATCCATTCTTCAATAGAGTCTTCACTAGTAGTGTCTAGTTCTTGAGGAAACCTTTATGCTATGCATCTATAAAACCATTGAAACATTTGAACTAGTGGATTTAAAAGAGTTAATACACCTCCGTGTTTAGTACTTTTATGGTATGCTTCCCTCACTTAATTATGAGAATTTTCCATTCCTTGAGTATTCCAAATTCCTAAGATACGACACTCCTTAGAAAACCATGGTCCATGAGCATAAAGTATATGCTACCAACATAAAAACAATAAATTGAATTTGGTAATCATAAAATGACATTAAAAAAAGTATCGAACATGATGCATAGAGAATCCTTGAACATGAAGGCAACCATGTAATGCATTATCTCATTTTCTCCCCATGCCCCAATCATTTCTTTTGTAAAATGTGTAACTGCTTTAGAGAAATCCATATCATCCCCTTTTTCAAATTCCTCCTTGTCCATTAATGGAAACAAAGTAGAAAGTGTCATCCATTTATTTTTCTTAATACAGATCTACCATTATCAATTTTATCATCCTTTGCATCAATAAGATCCTTATAAATTTCCCACTGACATTTTCTTGATGGTTTGACATTTGCAATAAAGTGTTGTCCTTTAACCCCACCCATGGATGGTTTAGAAGGAACATTACCTTCAGCCCCTGACATTTTTGTTTCTTTGCAATTTTTTACATTACCTCCATGTAAACCAGCATTAGAAAGAACCTTCTCAATTGCTTCAACTGATTTTTGAGCAACTTCTTGTGGCCTCTTATTCCAAGCAAATAGAATAGAAAGATACGCTAATTTATCAACAATTCTTATAAATGAATGGAGTGTACATATATGTACTCTTGTAAGTGGTATTGGTAGTATGGGATCTGTATTTTTATCCATCTCATCTCAATCTCGAATGATGTCTTGTTGACAACTCATAATCCCATTTGACCACCCACCACCTGATAATTTTTCTTTTTTCTTTGTGTGCATACAATAAATGCAATTATGTTTTGCATTAGCACCATGAACAACATTGTACATGCACTTTAATGTTTTTAAATTAGTTGTTAGATGCCATTCAACTTCATATGAACCATAACCATCAACATTAATTTTTTCTCCCATTCTGTGTGAGGCAATTGTTGTGGGTACTGGAGTTTGATAAAAAAAATCCATTTTAATATTTCATGAGACTCCTTAGAAATGTGAAACAATCTCAACCACCATATCTGATTCTTAAATTGGATAAAGAAATAGTTTCCATAAGTTACCTCGATATTAGGATCCATGAACCTATTCATTAACGTGACTGAAACTCTTTCATATTTCTCATTATTAATGAGTTCTATCTCATCCAATTTGATGAAAAAAATCAATTTTACATGTGTTTCATCCACGAAAATATCATAAAATTTCACCATAGCTTGCAAGGTTTTCTATAACGGTTCAAATTATAATTCCAGTTAAAGCATAAGTAAATCTAGCAATTTGCAACCATTAAACGAAGAAAGTAGAAAGACATCATCCTTATTACATAATTGACAAGAATGAGCGAGTGTGAGAGACTTACCTGAGAGGTGAAGACCTCGAATTACTTATAATGTTATACATGTCGATCCATTGTGCTTCACGCTTTGATCCAACTTGTCACAACAACAATGCGGGGGACAACTCTTTTCCCAACCAACCCCTCATTCATCACAACTGAGAGCTCTCAAGCCCTCAATCAACTACCTATCCCAACTTCCAAGCCTTTTCCATTAATTGTCCAAGCAAAAAGATCCTCAACTTTCTTCTTCACCTCCATTATATAGAATTGTTCTTACACATTCATGCAATAAGTTACATGCATAAGCTACACTTGTCATTAAATAATTAATCGTGTCATTTTTTTCTTTTTTCTTAATTTGTATTTTCTTATTTTCCCCTTTTATTCTATTAATAAAGTAATTATTTTTATTATTTATCTTGTTTCTATTTGTATTTTTTTAAATATTTCTTCTTATTATTATTAGAGGGCATTACATACTCCTCCCCTTCAAGGAACTTTGTCTCGAAGTTAACGTTATTTATGTTGCTTATAGTTTTTAATTCTCTTCCTGTATAATCCACAACGCCCTCTGATGAACTAGTATAAAGCCACCCAAGTGACTACAACAGGCATAAAAATTCCACATAACCCCACTGGAGAAGCACGAGTACTCTCTAGTTTTTTTCCTGACTTTTGGAACCACGCTTAAAGCCCCTCGGTCTATCAGGGCTCTAGGCACTAGGCCTTATCTTTTCCATCAGGGCTCTAGGCATCGGACCTTATCTTGTCCATCAGGGCTCTATGGCACCAGACCAAGAAATCTTGGTCTATCAGGGCTCTAGGCACTAGACCTCATCTTCCCAAGTAGGAATCTAGATCAATACTCACATAAACCAATGATCTAGATCAATATTTATGTACAACAGTCATTTGGATCAATACTTTCATACATCAATCATCTCAAAAGGTTGGACCTAAACTCCCTCCTTATCCTCCCTTAGGTACACAGCCCCGGGCATTGAATTCCAATCTCACAACATCACAAACATGCAACACTCTAGCCATTCTTCAGGACTTCGACATCATGACTCCAACATTAGGCACTCTAGAAATCTCAAGATGGTCCCATTTCCCATCGTGAGTTATACTCAACAAAAGAACCACTGGCATAGGTTGGTTGATTGAGATTGTCCCCAACCCATAAGGTGTTACTTGGTTGGTATGAGCTCCCATGATATCATCAAATAAACTGGCCCTCTCGAACCATTAGTGGATAACCTGACAATCACCACCTCACAACATGCAAAACATAGTTACCAACTTAACGAGAACTCTACAAAGTTCTCATTTTTGGGGGGGTCAAGTTTGTTACCACATTTTTAAAAATGGTGCTACCGGTAGCACCCCCCCTCCCATTTTAGGTGGTTTTTTTATATTTTAAATTTTCTCATACATAATGTTTCCACTTTCTTTTTTTTTAAATGCTTGTTTTTCATCTATTTTCAAATCATACAATTTTGTTTTTCTCAATGGTGTTTTTTCATCTATTTTCAAAATTTTCAATTTTTTGTTTTTTGGTTCAATGGTGTTTTTAATCATATTTCCATGCTTCATCCAATATTAAAAATGTTGTATACCATTTAGTTTTTTTAAATTAAGATTTTTCATATAATTATGTGTCCTTAATTAATTCATGGTTCCATACTTTTTAAATATAGTGGAAAATATCATTTTTAACATATTTTTTACCTTTACTTTAATACATAGAAAATATTTGTAGTTAAATAACACTATTTTTAAATATTTAGCAAAAAATTATAACTCATTTCTTTTTAGATAAATTAAAAACTAAAAAAAACTAAGAAAACAAAAAAAATTGAAATTAAAAAAAAAAAAAACAT